>JBBMEF010000004.1:7563231-7581657 GCA_037832685.1 Sicyos baderoa
AAAAAGAAAGAAAGAACTCAGCTTAACTTAACATTTATACCAAACACAGTTTAACTTAACACTAAGCTTAACTTAACTTGCTCACCAAACAACAATCAGCTTAACTTAATCCAGCTTACAAAAGTTTGTCCACCAAACACAGCTTAACTCAACCCCTCAGCTTAACTTAACACCCAACTTAACTTAACACATCTTAACTTAACTCTAATCCCTACACCAAACACGCCCTAAATAACTAACTTTCATGTATTTAATTAGCTAACCATTATAAATGATAAGGTTTTTTTTTAGATTTTTTTATAATATAGGAATTAAATTCTAATTTTTTATATTAATTAAATTTTAACTTTTTTTCAAACAATAAAAACTAAACTATAGTTTTTGAAATTATAAGAACTAAATATTATTCCCATCAAGTGATGTGAGAGTGATATGTAAAAACTGATCACATATACACGATTCGATATGTACAAATGTTATCTTTTTGCAATGACCAAAATTTTCTACATTTATGTTTCACTAATTTGAGAAACATGTGTTTCACTAATTTTCATACCACGTATTATAATTATAGCATTTTTCATAAAATATTTCATTTAGAATTTTTTTAATCCATCTTAAAAAAAATTTCCAATAAATTAATTGAATCTATCATCAAATCACTATGTGTGAACCGATTCAATCTTTAAATTGAAAAACTTATTCAATCATATACATTTTAATCATTTTATCATTTTCTTCCATTTTTTCTCGTGAGCATTATTTTCAAAAAAATATTATTAAATATATATATTTATTTATTTGCTATACATGTAAAATCCATTTTTTAAAAATAATTTCAAATTTTAATTGTAAAAAAAAGGATATTTTTAAAGTTTGGGGACACCCTGAAATTAAAAGTATTTTGCACAATTTAAACTAGCTTTTATGATAGTAAGTTGACTAGGAAAATTCTTCTTTTTTTTTTTTTTGAGATTGACTAGGAAAATTCATTAGTTAACCTCTGGTGTTGACATCAAAACAAAATATTGACCTGATAATTGAGCTGCAACTTTATACATTTGAGTATTGAGAGAAAGACTAAAAAATGTATAGGCAACTTTTATTTTTAATTTTTTTAAAAAAATCGATTTCAGTTCAAGAAAATCTTTTTTTTTTTTTTTTTACATAGAACGGACTATGGAGTGTAAATCAAACAATCAACCTTTTGAATTATAATTGATATTTGACTGAATGGATGAGTTGCGTGATTGGTTATCTAATTTCTATCATTCAAATTTGAACCATGATACAAATCAAAAGATTATTTCGTGAAAATAATCAAATGCATTTAAATTTGCATAATTGTAAATATTTATAGATATTAAAAAGAAAATTAGAAAAATGAAAGGTGTTTATAAAAACTAGGGAAATTGTATTGGATAGTCCAATTTTACAAAATAATTACAAATTTGAAAATATTTAGCATCATACTTGTATTATGTATTAGTTATTCGATATAAAAAGTATTACTTTATATATTTAATTGTGGTTGCTATTTTTTTTTTTAAATTACTTAATATTATAAATATTTTATCAATTTGATATATTCGTACAAAAACATCGTATTTAAGAAATTAAAGTAAAATCCAAGGCATAATGTGCGGGAATAGAAGAGCGTGCGCGTATTCAAACCAAACGCGAATGGCACACGGCACGCTTTCAAACCGCGGCAGCCTTCGTGGATGTTGGTTTGGTTTGGTTTGTTTTTGTTTGGTCAACCAATTTGGACCACTTCATCTCCAAATCTAACTATATTCATTATTCGTTATTAATTATTAAACATGTAATCTACTTCACACCAATTTGTTATTAGTAATTTTGTATGATAATTGTTTTGATTTTGTAAAAAAAAAATATATTTTTTAATTATGCATTGATAAATAAATGTGCTATCAAATAATTATGTATTGTATTAGTAATTTTGCATTTTTTTTAATATCGTTTATTTTGTAAGTACTATTAATACCCTAATTGTAACTAGGATGTATTATATATTTATGTCTATTTATTTCACCTATAAATATTAATATAATATTGTGCATTAAAGTATTATTTATTATTAATATCGTATTAATATTAACACATATGACTATTATTGCTAATTTTTCTATAAAACGAAATAGTTTGTAATTACTGATTAATACTGATGTTAATCATTTATACTATATTAAAAATACTCATTAATACTGTATTATAATATTTAATAATACTAGCACTAAACATTAATACGGTATAGTACTAAAAAAACATTAATACTATATTATAAATACTAGTATTAAAAATTAATATTGTATTATAAATATTCAATAATACTAGCATTAAATGTTATTATTGTATTATAAATACTCATTAATACAAGTATTAAACATTAATACTGTATTATAAATACTCAATAATACTAACATTAAATATTAATATTGTATTATAAAAACGCATTAATAATGTATTTTAAATACTCAATAATACTAGCATTAAACATTAATATTATATTATATATACTCATTAATACTAGTATTAAACATTAATATTGTATTATAAATATCGTAGTTATATATTAATACTTCTTTTAACATAATATTATAATTCTATAAATTATTGTTATTAATACTAAATACATTGTATGTATTCCATTATTAATAAACTTCATAGCAAGTAAAATAGTGAAAGATGAAATAATTATAATATTCTATTATGAAAAATACTGTATTATAAATATTGTATTAAACATTAATACAATATTATAAATATTGTATTTGATTCAACTATATTGGGGAGGGGAATTCGAACCTACAACCTCATGGTTACTAAGTCATACAAGATGTTTATGCTACTATATTTGTATTAATATTAATAAATGAGTAATATCTAATAAATACGGTAGTAATACTATTTTTTTTTTAAATAGCAAGATTAGTCAAATCTACAAAATTATCGTAATCATAGTTAATTTTAAAAAATTAATAAATATAAACATTGTATTAAAAAAAATAGCAAGTCAAATATATTTATATAATACAATATTATTATTAAGACTGTATTAATAGACGATACTATATTAATAATACATAATATTATGTCCATAATATATAATGATATATTAACAATACTACTATATTAATAATAAATAATACTATATTTATAATATTATTATTATTGATTCTAAAAAAAATTAATATTACTTTATTGATTATTCAGAAAAAAAAAAAAACTCAAAAAAATAATAAAACAAGTAAAAAAAATTAGTAACTTGGCATGTGGCTACCATATCAAACGCGATTTACAACAACAAAAAAAAAAAAAAATCGCAAATACACGTAAGTGGAAGTGTGAAACAAGGGTATAATAAGTATTCAAAAAAAAAATTATTAATTAAATTTAAAATAAAAAATAGATTTATAAATCTTTTCAAAAGTGACTAGATTTGTAATTATTTTCTTAAAAGTGACTTTCCACTACAATTTCCATACCTTCTATCATGTTTCTCTCAATTCTAAAATTTTCGAATATAATATTTTTAGAGCAATACTTATCTAAGGGTGAGTAAGTAATTTGAAAATATTTACCACCACATGAATCAATTTAGATTATATGTAGTTTTTTCAACAACACTACACTTTATCATTTCTCTCTTCATCAATAAAAGTAAATTTTATTTTTTTAAAAGTATATGGTCCAAATTGGTCGGGTGATAAGTATTTACAAAATACTTATCAACTAAGTATATTGCTCATACTATTTCATCACCTGCTTATTGTTTTAAACAAAAAGACCTGGTTTTCCCCCTTAATATTCATTGTTAAAATAAAACTGTGTTAATAAAAGGATAAATTTCAAAAGAAGTATTTTATTAATGATTCACAAAATCTATTTGTTGTTTAACATAAATGTTTTTCCTTTAAATACAAAATTGGGTTGGTAGAATTTAAGGTATGGTTTTTATTGTTTTAAATGTGGATATAATTTACCAACTATAGCAATAAAGAAGGTCAGAGAAGATTCAATCAAAGTTTTGCATGATATAGGTAAGAAAAAAACATGACTTTCTAATATTTGAGTCTGATTTTGAAAAGTAGGCACATGGACATTTATTTGTGATGTCTTTTCCCCATCAATTTATTTGGTAAAACTAAGTTAGTTTCAATATTATTTAAACCATATGAGCTATATATGAAGTATACATCCACAAATACGATTTCAGTATTTATCATTAAATTTGATTGTATTAATAAAAACAAAAGTTGTATCATATATTGTGGGATTATGACATTATTTCATTTCAAACACTTTCTTATATAAAAACATTTACATGTTTTTTTTTTTTTTTTTTTTTTTTTTTTTTTTTTTTTTTTTTTTCATTGAAGCATTACTATATATATTAGCTCCATTGAAGTTTTTTTCTTCATTTTATAAAATAAAACTTCATACGTCTAACTTAATAATTTATTCTTAAGTTTTTTTTTTTTTTTTTTTTTTTTAATAACTAATTTGAATTTTGGGTTCTAACTATTTTGAACACTATCATAAACGTATGTTCATTTAAAAAATAAATAAATAATATATAAAATTAGATCTAAATTCATGATCATAAATTCTACATCATGATAGTTGAGCTATAATTTTGCTAAAAATTTAACCTCATTTTTCCAAAATTGAAGTTTTAACTTAGTGAAAACTCATATCAAACAAATAATTAGAAAATGAACCCAATTTCAAATAACACTAAACTATACATTAAAAAAATGTTAGTTAGTTTAACTTTTAATTTTGTACCATTAAAAAAACCTATCAAAAAATAAAATAAAAATATTATTACGAAGTTTTTTTTCTTCTTCTTTGGTTTAATGTTTGATTAACAATACTAAGAGATTAATTGCTCAACGACAATAGTAACACTCAATAACCAAATAGTTATAGATACGAATTCCTCACCTTTAATTATTATAATCTAAAATAAAAACTGAAAGTGGTAAATTAAAAAAGCTAAGAAACTCATGAAGCTAACCATTATAAATTTACACATCATGAACTCTTGGACATAAAATCCACAAACAAATATGCAGAAATGTAAAATATAAAAAATAAAAGAAATTCACTGTTCAAAATGAAGAATTATATTAGAAATAAAATAAACTAAAAATTCAAAGTTATTAATCCCCATTATAATATATATTCTAAGATGGGTCAAAATCGGGCGGCGTGGGGGCACCAAGACCAACAAAAATGTCAGAACCGGTCCCAACGAATCGGGTTTGAAAACCGATTATACCAGACCAAACCGCACCCCTGCCAGCGAACCGCCCTCAAAATTCCAATATTCAAAGTCTCGTGTACGGCAATCAAACTTATTCTTCAATTAAAATTTAAAAAAACTTTAATTTCTTTTTGAAAATAAAATAACTTTAATTTTAATCCATAAATTATAAATTCTCAAATTAAAATATAATTTATGGGTTTGTTATTTCAGTCGTCGGGCAAACAAGCCGGCTACTGTGTTTAGAGAATTTAAGTGCGGGTGGGACCCACAGCACACACATTTGTTATTTATTTTATAAAATAAAAGTCATAAACAAGAAAAATAATATATATATATATATAGGATTTTGCCTTTTATATTTTCAATGAATTATTTGTAACAATTCTATTTCTCTGATATATTCTTTCATCATTTATTTGGGTTCCTCTTTTTCATTTCGAGGGTTTGAATCTTGTTTGTTTGGGGAACCCTACAGAGAGAGCTTAATTGACGGAGAAATGGCTACGCCGACCACCAGAAATGGCGGCGGCGATGGCGGAGGAGGCAACGGCGGTGGCGAGGACAGAGTTATGGCTACGGCTCAGCAAATACTCAATAGTCTCAACGCTCCGAAGGAGGTTCGAGACGACATGCTTCTGATCTTCTCCAGTTTCGACAATCGTCTCTCGAATATCACCAGTTTGGTCAATAGTGGAGAATCGAAGAAGGAGGAGGATCGATTCGAAGCTGCCGAGAAGGTGATTCTTCGTTGGGATTCTGGCCATGGAGCTTCTAGAAACTCTATCAATTGGGAAGACTCGCCGGATGAGGCAGCTGAGTATTTATCGGCGGTTGATGATATCGTTCAGTGGATCGACGATTTGTCGATTCGTTCTGATTCGGCTGAGATTGTTGAACGTGCTGAAAACGCGATCCAGATCGCTATGTCTAGGCTCGAGGATGAGTTTCGTCATATGTTGATTCGGAGCACCGTTCCTCTTGATGCCGAGCATCTCCACGGCTCAATCCGTAGGGTTTCCCTCTCTTTTGCTTCACACGACAGCGAAAATTCGGATGAATTCGAGTCGTTTGCCGATGTTGACCGTGGTTCGGGAATTTTCCATGAGCGTGGGGTCAGTTTGGGCGATGATTTGCGGGTTGATTTGATTAATCCTGATGCTGTTGTTGATCTGAAAGAGATTGTGGACCGGATGATTCGATCCGGATACGAAAAAGAGTGTGTGAATGTGTATACTAGTGTCCGACGCGATGCTTTAGATGAGTGCTTGGTGGTTCTGGGAGTTGAGAAGCTAAGTATTGATGATGTTCAGAAAATTGACTGGAAAATTTTGGATGAGAAGATGAAGAAATGGATCCAAGCTGTTAAGGTCAGCGGCCGAGTTCTATTGACGGGCGAGAGGCGATTGTGTGACTATTTATTTAGCGGGTCTGATGACTCTGAGGAAGTTTGTTTCAATGAGATCGCAAAAGGGTGCATCAGGCAATTGCTGAATTTTGCAGAAGCCATTGTTATAGGGGAAAGGTCAGTGGAGAAGCTTTTTCGGATTCTAGATATGTATGAAGCTCTGGCATATGTTTTGCCGGACTTGCAGGCTATGGTCACTGATGAATTCGTGATCGACGAGGCGGAAGGAGTGCTTTCGAGGCTGGGAGAGGCAGCTAAAGGTACATTTATTGAATTCGAGAACGCTGTTCGGAATGAGACTTCTAAGAAAACGATGTTAAATGCCGAGATTCACCCGCTCACTCGTTACGTTATGAATTACTTAAGATTGCTTGTGGTTTATAGTAAAACTCTAGATGAACTTTTAGAAGGTGATGATGAGGATTTGCATCATCTAGGGGGTGATAGTGCTGACAATTTGGAGTTAGAAACTATGTCTCCTTTGGGTCGTCGACTGTTTTCATTGATAGCATCGCTGGAGATCAATCTTGACAGGAAATCCAAACTTTATGGGGATGATGCAATACAGTATATATTTCTCATGAATAATATACAATACATTGTGCAGAAAGCAAAAGATTCTGAGCTTGGAAAGCTCTTGGGTGACCGTTGGGTCCGCAAGCGTCGAGGCCAGGTTCGCATATATGCAACAAGCTATCTTAGGGCTTCTTGGGGCCAATTATTATCTTTCTTGAAGGAAGAAGGGACTGGTGGGAGCTCCAATAGTGCCCTGAAACTAGCTTCTATTAAGGAAAAATTCAAAAATTTCAATGCTGGCTTTGAGGAACTCTATAGGATTCAGACGGGTTGGACGGTTGCAGATCCTCAACTACGAGAAGAGCTTCGAATTTCAATATCAGCAAAGGCGCTACCTGCATATCGTGCTTTCTTGGGAAGGCATGGAACTCAGTTAGAGAATACAAGACATGCTGGGAGGTATTTAAAGTACACATCGGACGACTTGGAGAGCTATTTAGTGGATTTGTTTGAAGGATCATCTTGTGTTATACACCATTTACGAAGAAAAAGTAGTTCATAGCGATACTGAACCGATTCCGCTGACAGGTATGACCCATTGAAGAGGTTGACCTGTTGAATGTAGTTTCCTGATATTTTTCTGTTGTTCATGGTGTTAATACAATAGGATCAGAAAGACTTATGTACATGTATTATAGGCTATAATTTATGTATTTCTGTATCGTCATGGTTCGTGCATTTGTTACCTGGAATCTTTTATAATGTCAAATACAGTTTTGGGTTTTACCTTGTGTACATGAAACTGTTAATTAATAATCATAGTTCGCCCTGTCATTTGTAAAGAAACATACTTAAATGCATAATCTTTAACATCAAAACCAGACTATCATTTACATCATCAGATATTCAGTAATATGCTCCTAGATCTTTGATATCTCTAGTAGGATATAGCAGCAGAAAATAACTTGATCTGCCTGGCTGAATTTAAGTGCTTCTACGACTACTAACTCCGAGGGTGCGCGGTTATGCCTCATGTGGTCCTTTTGTATTTCAGAAAAGAGTTTTTGCTGAAATCATAAGTTAGGGGTGACACCTATCTAAAAATTAAACTTATAAGTTACATTGAGAACTAAATCTAGTATGATTAGAATGTTGTCCAGTTAGAATAATTGAGGTGCCGCGTAAGTTGGGTTGTGACATTAGACACATCTACCTTTAGTATTTAGACACTGTCATTGATTCTGGTGATTTTATTTTTCTATACTTTTGTAGTGATTAGTTACTAGGATTACAGTTCTTCATTTGGTTTACTTAATTCAGCTTTATAAAGTACTTATATTGTGTAGACTGAAACTTTTAGTTGATCATCCTATTTCCTCTGTTGGTTGGCAGCTATGGTTTTTGAGAAGTTTGGATGGGAAACAATCAATTTTGAAGGTCTTGTTGGTGGCAATTTGTAGTCATGTATGGCTTTTGCTTGCTTTAGTTTTGCCTTGTAGGATTTTTATTCTCTAGTTGAGGGAAGCATCCTATTCAGCAGCTTATCTGAATGGGAAGGTACATGGCAACGACGTGGAACTGTCGAGAACGATGTCTATCCCTTGGCAACCAATATCTATAAGTTTTCCCGACAATCAAATGTAGAAGGATCAAATAGTTGTCTTGTTCAGCACACAAGTTTGGCTCGAACACTTACATATGTAAAAAAAATGTATGTGCTTTGGCTTTGGCTTGCAAGACAACCTTAAATTGTCTTTTAAGCCATCAACCAATTGCATCAAAGCTTAGAAGAAAGCTCCATTTATCCACTAGTTGTGATCTCACAAAATTGTACCACACCTCATGTGAATGATGCACTGGCCAATGTCCTTGATTTATGGTTCTGGATAATGTCTTTGATTTCATGAGCATTTTTTTGATCTTTTCAAAATATATATATATACGGTGGTATCTGATTATAGCTATGATTCTCTAGTTGGAGGGCTTTATTATAGATGACTATATTGTATTTTGTAATTTCATATCATTAATGAAATTGATTCTTATTCAAAATAAATGTTGCGAAAGATTACTTTTTGTAATTTTATATCATTAATGAAATTGATTCTTATTCAAAATAAACTCCAACATCAAAGATTACTTATACTAAAAGAAAAATTTGGCTTAATTCTTTTTATATATTTGTAAGTATTTGAGTCGGCTAATACAAACTTAGTTACACTTTGATCCATTTCGTTGAGAGCATGACTGAATAATTTTGTAAAATAAAAGGCAATTAGGTAACGTAAAAATCATGATCTAAATATTAATGTCTATTATGTGGCACAATATGAGTTAAATTCTATTTTAATTTAACTTTATAAAATAAAAACAAAATATGGTTTATATTGAGTCATGCATTAAATTTAAGTCATGCTTTAGCATAACATAAATATTTTTCATGCTTAAATAATATAAATAATATTTTAGTAATTTAATATAGGGTAAAATATAAGTTTAGTCCGTATAATATAAAGAAACTTCGAATTTAGTTCTCGGTTTTAAAAACTAGAGTTTAATTTTATGCTATGAAGATATATATAATTTGGTATTTATGGTTTGATAAAACCTAAAAAAAAATAGTCATTGTCATTTTTAACGGTTAACAAATTAAGTATTTAAAAGTTAATTATTTATGCGTTATTGATGACATTATGAGTGAAGTGATTGATATAACAAAAAAAAATTATATCATTTATGTATGAATAGTGATCTTCCAGGTATTTAATTCGCCATCAATTAATTTTGATGAAGATTGTATTTTAGATTTATTCAAACCATAAGGACTAAATGATATTTTAAAAAATTATATGAATAAATTCTAAATTTTTTAAAATCATAATAACTAAATTCTAATTTTCTTCAAAAACATAACATTGAATCTCTCTCTCTATATTTTTTTTTTGAAAACAACCAACCTTAAATTTTTGAAATCATGTACGAACCTATGACGTTGGTGTTGAACTGGTTTACAATAAAACAATGAAACCACCGTACCACTAACCCATTCGGTTTAAATATATATAATATTATATTATATGGTGAGTATTGAAGTGTGAAGATTGCTATACAAGAAATGGGATTGATAGCAGTTTAAGCAGTGCGAGAAAAATGTGGAACCATCACCATGGCGAACGATGTGATCCAAACCCTAGCGGCCAAGACGACGAGTCTGGAGAATGGGAAGCCATGGCGCGGGCTTGGCTTTCGTTCTTCCCCGAAGCCAAGGCTGGGTCCATTCAAGAGGTCGAAGCCTGGATTGATTCCAACCGCGCCTCTTTACCGGCAAATCTCAAATCTATGCCCCGCTCCCAACTCTGCCACAGGCTCGTTTCTATCGACGATTTGATGAGATTTTCCACTCAGGTAACACCATTTCTTTTGAAAATTTGCTGTTCTGGTTCTCTATAATTTGTTGTACTGTAGTAATCAGAATCTAGGGTATTAGCTTAATACATGATTAATTTTCTAAGATTTTCTTGTTTCTTCAAATGTGTGTAAATTGGTCCGAACACTCGAAGATCTCAAAACACTAATAATGGACTAATAGTATTGAAATAGTCAGAATTTAGACTTTCGTCCTGCTAAGAATTGTGGTCAGGAAAATTTCTAGCAAGAACTTTTAGAGGAAGGTCTACAGGTAGGCTCATTGGTTGAGGCTTGGAACTTCCAAGGTATGATCTCTTGCAGGTCTCATGTTCGTGACCTGCGAGTTGAACTTTTTATAATTTGTTGTATTATAATCAGAATATAGGGTCTTATAGAAACTGGATTTATGTCAATCATGCTGGTTATGAGTTCAATCATGACGACTAATTATAGGAATTAATTTTTTACTGGTTTTTTAATAACCTTGCTCAAGAATATTTGAGTTGTGTGTAAGTTAGCTCGGACACTCACATATATAAAAATAATAAGAATAATAAGAATTTAGGCTTTCTATCCTGCTAAGAATTGTGTCCTCGAAAAGTTTTAGCAAGAGCTTTTAGAGGGAGAATCGGAAACCTTATGGCATATTGAATGTCTTTACAACTACGAGGTCTATAGTTCGAGTGATCCAACCTCCAATTGTACTAAAAAAATATTTGATTCTTTTAGCTTTTATTTCAGCTTATAAGAGCCTTAATTGTTATGGCTTTTGTTGTAGAGGTAGTTTTTCATGCAACGCCCTTGGTTTCTATACATAATACTCCCTTTAGGCTTTATTCATTCAATCCGTGGTTGTTAGTGGTACAATATTCTCTGTGTTTGTTATGAACAATGTATGAAAACTATGGCTTCAAATGTATTTCCTTCAAATCGAATTATGTTCTATGACAGGGAAAGGAAGGGATTCAGGGTGATCACGGTGATCAAGACGAACAGGACGATCTTGCTCGCGGTCAATTTCAACGCACTGATCTGTGGTTACCAGTCTATTCTTGGTTAGAAACCCTACAACAAGAAGAGGTTGTTAAGTCAAAGGAAATATCTGATTGGTTTACTGAAAATCCATCCATAAGAGATCAGTTGTGCTCAAGACATCCTCGCTACCATTTAATGCAGTACATCAAGAAGTGTCATTTGAAGATACTGAAAACAAAGGAAAATAAAAAGGTACCCAAATGAGTTTCATCTGTCATATGAACTGTTGAGGTATTGCTGAATGGTGATTGAGTTGCAAAATGTCCTATCTGAATTCTGATTAGTATTCAGCACAGTGATACCTACTGATGAACCATCATGGTCTTAGGATTTTAAAGGTGATGGGTTCGATCTATGATGGTCACTTACCTAGGAATTAATTTCTTATGGATTTTCTTGACACCTAATTGTAGGGACAGGCGACATGTCATGTGACATAAGTTGAGGTGTGCGTAAGCTGGCCCGAACAGTCACGGATATTAAAGAAAAAGGTTCTACTGATGATATTTTTCCTATCCTCTGTTCTTACTTACTTTGTTTGCCGCTGTATTTTCCTGAATTATAGTGAAGAAATTTTATACATAATCTGATATCTAAATGTTGTAGGATCTCCGTGAGAGTAATCGACGTAAGAGAAAAGAAAAGAAATAGAAATATCATGTATTAACCGATCAATTTGAGTCTTGTAGTAATTTCATTGTTTCTTGGTCAGGATTCTCAGCTGCCTGAAAGATCTCCTCTAAAAGTTCACAAGGATGTTTTGATGAAACCAGCATTGCCTACACGTAAACTTTTCCTGCTTACTATACTTTTCTTAAATCCTAATTTGGGTTAAATGATTTCTTATCCTCTCAGTTTTTCTCCTATACAGCTATATTCAGACCTATATTCAGACCTAAAGACAGTGACCTATATTTGAAAAAACGAAAGGAAGAATTTCGAAAATATGAAATGTAAGTTAGGCCGCGTTTGATAACCATTTGAATTTTTATTTTTTGTTTTTGAATTTTAAGCCTACACTCAAATTTTCTACAATATGTTCCACATTTTCTACCATATATCCATCCTTTCTTAAGATAGTAGGAGAATACTAACCAACTTTTAAATACAAAAACAAACTTTTGGAAGTTACTTTTTTTGTTTTTAAAAGTTGGTTAAATTACACTTTTTTTTTTTTTTTTTTTAATGTTGATTATGTCTCACAATCTTTTTTTTTTTGGGGTTAAATTACACATTTCTTGCAAAGAAAATGAGGTGATTTGATTATAAATTTTGTTGAATATTTTCAGATTAGTGGAGTTGGAGAAGTTGCTTGCCCCCAATTTTTCTAAGTCTCAAGGACTCAAATAATTGGAGAAACTTTAGGGACTTGCATCATTTATGAGGCCAAATTTTAAGGCATTGCCAGGTTTTCTTACCTTTTTCACTGATGAATCTTGGTGGCTTTCCTAATGTGTAATAGAGTAGCGGAACATAGAAATATATTAGAAATTTAATTCATTCCTCATCTAATATATGTTGATATCCATTCCATCACATACGGGCATACCAACAATTTTAGATGATGGTGAATAATTTTTTGGGGTTTTGCGACCAAATTGATCAAATATTTACAACACTATATAAATTTTAAAAAAGTTAGCAACTATAGTCAAATATACGGTATAAAGTAATACCTTTTATACTGAATAACTAATACATAATAGAGTATGATGAATATTATTTATATTGTATATTTGATCATGGATGTAAATTTTTCAAATTTGCCTAAATCTATAATTATTTTGTAAAATTGGACTATATAGTACAATTCCCTAATTATTTTATTCCGACTTCCTTAAATTATGGAGTTTGGGTAAAAAAAAAAAGTTCCAAAAATCTAAAGTTCATAATCATAATCTTCACCTCTTCAAATATTTTTTTTTAAAAAAGGGCAATTTCAAGTACGAATTTGTTTCTAATTTAAATTCAACTAAATGTTTGAACTCAACATAATACTATGGGATGAAATATAATTTTTTGATGGTCGACTATTACTTTCATATTCAAATTTGATATTTTACTTATCCAGATTACCTCTCAATTTAAAACCCATTTTACTTATTAAAATATTTGTCCATAATAGAGAAGTCAAAGTTCTGATCCAATCTCCATTGTTGTTTTACCTTAATGTGTTCTGTTTGACGTTGTTTCTGTTGCAAATATAATTTACGAGTCCTAAAAATAAGGTTGTTTAAGATGGATTATCCTTCAAAATGTGCAAGGTTAGTTTTATATTTCTCGTGTTATCTCAATGAATTAAAGACTCAAAACATTTTTTTTTAACACTTGAATCTTATAGATAAAACTGCTAACATTTCTTTTCGAAAAAAAAAAAAATCAAATCATTCAATTTTATATAGTATAATTATGCTAAAAAGTATCAACAATGTATAATCTCCAAGTCAGGCATAAGTGACGTCATAGTTGAGTTGATTTCATTACCGATCTAAGCATTCTAAGTTGGTTCATCACCACTTCTTCAAATAATAAAGAAATTTCATAAGCTAAGCAATACCAAAAAGAAACAAAGTTTAGACAAATCAAGTTCGAAAAACAAAAAACAAGAAACAATCATATAGAATCTTAAACAGATAACCAAAAAAATGCATTCATTCTCAGACTTGGCCTGTCTTTGCAATGTTCTGCTCTTGGGGTTTGACAAAAAGCTTAATCTCTGCAACAATTAACAACCACTAGTTAAAAAAGAGACGGATTCGAAATCTGGTGAAATAGGTAATCAGTATTTAGCAACATAAAATTCAAATTCTTAAACCTACTAACTGTGGAACAATGTGAAACATGGTACTTACAGATCTTGTTGAATGCGACAATATCGCAGCTCTGAACATACTCGTTTATCGGTTCAACTGTGAGTTTCTCCTCAATGAGGTCGTCGACAGACACGAGGTCATCAACAATTGTGAGCATTACCTGCAGTTTCTTGATACCATATCCAACCGGGACGAGTTTGGCTGCAATAATAAATAACAAGAATCAAAATACATCCAAGAAAAAGCAATATAATACTACATTACATGAGGTACAAAACATTATATAAGAGATTACATCAAAAAAAGATAATCACTTTGGACAACAATAAAAGGAGCCTGAATAAATTGTATGTTTCATTTTCTTCTCGATAGACAGTAAACTGATGCAGGTGAAAAAATACTAGAGAATAAAATCTTGAAAATTTGAGACAATCAACCAATAAATAGATTCAAAGGCAGTGAAAGGAAACAAACATTATCTTTTTTTTTTAAAAAGGTAACTACGCCCGTCCCTAGGCCAAGCACCGGAGACATCGAAGGAGTATGTCACAGGTGAGTTTCGAGCCTAAGACCTCGAAGGGAGCATACCTTCAAAGCTCAAGCCTCCAACCACTCTGCCACCCCTTGGGGACGATTATGGTTCAATTATAATGCCAAATAAGCCAAAAAAGGAGTGCATAATCATCAGCATTTTCATGCCAATAAACTGAGAGGAAGGATATATATACAAAAACATACATGCTCCCCAAAGCAAGCCTTCCATCTGAACACTTCTTACAGACTCTTCAAGTTTCTTCATGTCAGTTTCGTCATCCCAAGGCTTGATATCCATCAGAACTGATGATTTGCCACCTGAAAACAAAGACGAAAGAGTACACAACATGCAACGTTAAATCAATACATATAAAAATACATTAAAATCAGTGTGCATTTGAAAATTATCTGATCTATAAGAGGAAGAAAAAAACTTACTCTCTTTCTTCTTAGTAGAAGCCTTGATGGAAGCTGCACGCTCCTCAGCAGCCTTCTTTTCCTCTTCAGTCTCTTCGCCAAACAGATCCATATCATCGTCATCTTCATCAGCAGCACTAGCCTGTTAATTGTTTCAAAGTAAATCTTAAATGGTAAAAACTGGTCAGGTACAAAATTATGGTATGTAAACGGTATAAACACTATACCAAGGCAAACCTTGGAAATACCCCTTTAGCAAGAAAAAAATACACTATGTAACTTATCTTTTGAGTGGTTTATCTTGGGGAAAGGGTCTATTCTATTAGAAATAATGGAACAATTACATAGGAACAAAAAGTTCTATACTTGATAAGAACTAATAAGCAATGGATGATCATATTTAATATGAGTTAGGGTGCGTTTGGGCAACCAAAAATGAAGGGGAGAATGAGGATGTGGATGATTCCACGTATTTGGGTCACAAGGAATCATTCTACGAAAATCACTATTTTGAACTCTCATCATATTTATTGTTTAATTTTCTCATAATCATTAACTTAATCCCAAACACAAATAATCATTTTCCCATAATCATTCTCTTCCCTATTCTCCACCTCATTCTCATTCCCCCAACAAATCATGATTCCCCTTTCCCCAGACACACCCTCAATGTATACATATTAGTTCAGGACTCAAAAAGGCCTATTCAGAATCACATATAAACAACATAACATTGTTAACATTTTCACCTTGCCATCTGCAGCCGGTGGGGTTGCTGTTGCTCCTGCTGATTCGAACTTAACGCCAGAACCCTCTCCAAAAACAGAACTTTAACACCAAAATCAAATTCAGCTTCCTTAGCAGCGAGAACAAATCCAAATATTTCTGAACATCAATTCCATTAAACTAAACCACAAGATTTCTCAATTCGATAACTTACGAGATTCTCACGAGTGCTTCGATGTGGTTAGCCCACCTAGCTACGTTGACATATTCACTAGAAACGGGCTTGGAGATTGCTTCGTAAACGGCAACATCATCCTTCGAAGCTTGATACCTATGGACGGTTCATCGCACATATAAATATCAGATTCAATATAGACAAATGTTAAAACCAAATCTAATCCATTCTCAATGAAGAAAAATGCAAATCAAACAACGGATTCAAATTCAGATATCATAAACTAACCCAGAAATGTAGCTACGACTGAGCAGGTATTCGTCGAGGTTTTTCAAACCGGCTGCTGACTTGACGTCGCTGAGTGATACCGCCATGGCGAACTGATTTGAGAAGGAATTCGAACACGGATGATCGAAAGCTTACCGCCGGGACAAAAGCTTGAACTCAGCGAATAGTGTTGCGTTGCAGAGTCTTAAAGAGATTTTAGGGTTTCGATTTCGTCCAGTATTTAAAGCAACAAGATGAGCTTCTGCTGCGTCCCACGTGAGCAGTTTATTGAGGTCATTGACAATCGACGGTGTAGATTTCAACGGGTCAAATCAAGTTTCGATTTTTTGTAGTCTTTTTTTTTAGGGTTTAGTCTTATTTTTTGTTATAATGGGTAGTTCTAGCAACACAATAAATATTGAAATGGTCAACGACGGTTTGATTGTTTGGTTTAAATTATTTTAACACGCTCACAGTTTCCAAATCTATAAATTTAAACAAATAAAAAATAAATTGAAACTAAATTAGCTGGGTTACAAATATTTTGAAGTTGGGTTTGGTTCAAATTAAATAAATTTTCATCAATTGAATTTAGTTGACCTAAAATTTAAATTGAGTAATTGTTTTTTTTACAGTTTCGGTGTTGAATAGCACAAAAATATATTTCATGATATTATACGCCTACACCATTATGGTGGCTAAAATGGGCCAATTAATTGTACTAAAAAGAAGGGCCAATTAAATTTATATTAACAAATATTATTATATTTATTAAAACGCTTTAATTTGATTGAAAAAAAAAACGCTCTAATAAATTGAATTAGATGTTTTGATGAGAAGTTATACTAAAGAGATATTTTAAATAGTTAAAATATAGAGTTGTAATAAAAAATAAATTTAGATGTGAGACTTTTGTTTTCGAGGATTTAGAATCAAACACTTATTTGAATATATATTTAAAAATGAATAGTTAAAAAAATAATGATTATAAATTAATAATATTAATTATTTTGAATAACTAAAAATGATAAGTTATTTTGAATAGTTGTAAGTGAATAATTATAAATAAGTGGTTATAAATGAGAAGTTACTTTTAGTAGTAAGAATGAAAAGTTATTTTGAATAGTTACAAAAAAAACCGTTTATTTCTTATTAAATATGACAAATAAACATTCCCCAAATTTGAAAATAGGGTTATATTATCACGGAGTGGTTGGAGTGGTGAGTTCAATCTATAATGCCCACTTACAATCTAAAAAATATGTCATGTGGCCAATTGTGACATTTTTCTTGATTTCCGCCAACATAGATATTTCAACAACTTGTGCTCGATGTCCTAATTAAAAGTTTAGAGGTTTCGAGTGGTGTTGGAAAATTCTTGCAGCTCGGAAAGAGGACTGGTGATCCTTCTGTTGTGGCTGGGGCCTCAATTTTGGCTTCCCTATCAAGTCTCAGACAAGATATATCATGTTGGAAGCCTCCTTCTCAGACCAGTTCTAAAACACACCAAGGTGCTGAACTGCCTTCTAATTCTGTTGTTCATGATGCAATAGAACTTGAAATTGATGCACTTGATGTTAGTTTTAAGGGTTCAAATCAATTAAAATATTTTGATGATAACAAATTCATTTTTGTTACTGATTCTTTAAGTGTTTCAAAGATTCTATCTTGTAGATATCAAAAAGAGGATTCCAACGTATCTTGAATCATTCGAGTCGGAGTTCAAACGAGAAAGATATGAGCAAAACATGATTGGCGAAAAAAATACCAAATTAACCAAAAACGAGATTTTCCTATTTTTCTCTATTATTATTCATCCAAAATCCTCTCCATT
>JBBMEF010000004.1:7581757-7618085 GCA_037832685.1 Sicyos baderoa
AGTTAACTAACCCTCATATATTAACCCAAGTTACATTTCACTCATCTAGGTTAATGATGTGTAATTCACATATTACACTCTTCTCATCTCAACCCAATCCAACCAAACTCATCCATTCAAAGTCAAACATGCCCTTAGTGTCGAGGAGACGAGAATAAGGAGAGGAATTGAGATTTCTCAAATTTGTTTTTATGAACCTCTTCTTCAACTCCTTTCCAACTCCCCCTCTAGCATCACATCAAAATTTTATAAACAAAGAAAAATATTTAGGTCGAACATGATATAAATATGATCACATATGTGGCCCAATATAGATCACAAACTATTTTTATTTTCTTTTCCTTTTTATTTTTTGAATTTAAAATAAAGTAAAATACGGCATATATGAAAGAACATTATTACTTAGGTCATGTCGGAGACTTAAATATTTCTATCTCTAAATTACTTAACTATTACTTTCTTACTCTGTGTGTTTTGAACTCGAAAATCTAATGACTAGGTCGACAAAGGGGAATTGAAAACGAAAATAAAAATTGGGGCTTGCGAGTGTTCTTCTTCTACTTGTAGATTTCTAATATTGCAGTAATTTTCGTTAATTGGATATTCAAAGAATGCGATTCAGGAAATCGAAATCAGAATCAAGAGCAGTTTAACCAGAAGAGACGAATTCGAAAGAAAAAGAATGTCGAATCCAGCGGAGCAAATCCAGGAAGGAGAAGAGCTCAAGCCATCCGATCTGAACCCTAACGACGATCACTCTCAGGAATGGGAAATCATGGCGCGGGCTTGGCTTTGCTCCTTCCCCGAGGCTAAGGCTGGGTCCATGGAAGAGGTCGAAGCTTGGATTGACGCCAACCATGGCTCCTTGCCTGGAAACCTCAAATCAATGCCCCGCTCTGATCTTTGCCAGAGGCTCATTTCTATCCAGAATTTGATGAGACTTTCCACTCAGGTTACGCTAATTTACTCTACTTTCTCTAAGAATTGTTGCCTGGATTTTTTTTTTTTTTTTTTTTTTTATTTTTATTTTTTATATATATATTCGTGACTGTCCGGGCTAGCTTTCGCGCATCTCGACAAATGTCTCGGACATACCGCTTGACCCTACAACATTTGGATGCTAAGAAATCTATAAAAAATTCATTCCTAGCTAGGTGACCACTATGATTGGACACATCACCTTATGCACCTCGCACTCTTTGACCAAAATTGTTATGGGTTTTGTTTTTGAGGTAGTTCTTCATGCAACGCCCTCGTTGCCTTTACAGAATACTCTTCAGTTTTTTCTTTTAAGAAATACTATTGATTTTTAAAGTTTGCACTTAATTGTAAAATTGATTGTTGTCTTCTAGTTTCGAGCCTTGTTGTGGATATTTATAAGAGCTAGCTTGCACTTACCTCTGATGTCACAAGACATTCCCGTGAGCCCATGACTCCTAAGAAGCACGGACACGAGATACGGATACGACACGGACACGTAGACACGCCATTATAAAAAAATGCAGGACACAGATACGTCGAGGACACTTAATTGATTATTATTTTTTATAATATACTATTTAAAGATCAAATTCAAATATTTTAGTTAGTTATAAATTTACCTTTAATAATCTCAAAATATTTAAGTTTTTACCTCATTTTCCTTCTCCCTTCTATTTTCTCTCTTTCCTTCCTTTTTTCCATTTTTGTCCATCTATCTTCGATGAACATCATCGTCGACGACCTCAACCAACACTACATGTTGTCGTGTTATCGGCCATTTGAAACAAATAAGTCTTAAATAGAGTATCCATGAAGTGTCCATGGTGTGTTCATGAAGTGTCTGAAATTAAAAAAAAAAAAAAATAATAATAATAAAAGATGACACAGAATTTTGAGTGTCCGACACGGATACTGTGTCAAAATAGAAATGTCCATGCTTCCTAGCGTGACTCTACAACATTTGAATGACAATAATACTCATAGGAAATTAATTACTAGGTAGGTGGTCACTTTGGATTGAAGTCATCCTCTCTTAATTCCAAGCTTTATGATGAGCGCAAGTACTCTAGGATGGATATGTAGGGAGACGAAACTCCAATTCTCAGCTATCAAGAAGAAAAATACTGTTCATTGTTAAAATTCTGTTAGTTTGAGTCCAATTCAGCATTTGGGGATGGGGGTAACCTCCAACCTCTTAGATGAGATCATATGTGTTGATCAGTTTAAGCTAAGCTTAGATTGGTTCCAGATTTAAGTTATCGATTATGTCAAGAAGTAACATGTAATTTTATAAAAATGTTAATACTTTTAGAGGCTAAACTGTTAAGGTTGTGCTGTGTTCGTCTGTTTCCCCCCTCATTGCCCTCCCTTAAGGCATTCGATCTGTTCTGTAATCGAATTATGTTCCATGACAGGGAAAGGAAGAGATCCAGGCTGATCAAGGTGATCAGGGCGACATTCCACATGCTCGATTTCGACGGACTGACCAGTGGAAACCAGTTTATTCTTGGTTAGAGTCTCTACAAAAAGATGATGTTGTCCAGTCAAATGAAATATCTGTTTGGTTAACTGAAAACCCCTCCATCAAAGATGAGTTGTTTTCAAGACATTCTCGCTATCATTTAACACACTACATCAAAAAGTGTCATTTGAAGATATTGAAAAGAAAGGAAAAGAAGAAGGTATCTAAATCAGTTTCTTGTACATCATCATATGCACTGATTGAGTTTGCTAAAGTACTGCCTAAATTCCATTTCTACGAATCTCATCGACTAATTGACTAATTGTAGTAATATCGTATATAACCCGATCAATTTGACCCTTGTGGTTTGATTCTGTAATGAAATTTCATTGTTTCTTGGCCAGGGTTCTCTGCCTGAAAATTCTCCACAAAAGTCTGCTCTAAAAGTGCACAAGGATGTTGTGATGAAACCAGCATTGCCTCTACGTAAACTTTTATCTGCATACTATATTTTTCTTAAATCCATTTTATAATTGTATTCAACAACATTTGGGTAGGGAATCGAAACTGTAACTTCATGGTTACTAGGTCGTACATGATGCTGCTAAAGCTATGATTCTTTTGGCCCCGTCACACCTTTCTTATAAGCTTGCTTAAAGTTACTTTCGAATTCGGTTTCTGAAGACCAGAACTGAAGGTTTGTTTTGGCAACTCGACTCTAAGCTTGAACTTTTCTTCTGTTGCAGGCGATTCATTCAGCGATCTACCAAAAGACAGCGCCTTATATATAGAAAAACGAAAGGAAGCGTTTCAAAAATATGAAATGTAAGTTCACATTCTAACTTGTTTGCTTCGTTTTCGTTCAATACACCTTGATTTCAAAGAAAATAGGGTGATTTGATTATAAGTTTGGTTGAATCTTTTCAGTTTAGTGGAGTTGGAGAAGTTGCTTGTTCCCAAGTTTTCTAAGTCTCAAGGAGTCAATTAATTGGAGAAACTTTGGGGACTGCCATCACTCTGTGTGTGGGTTATATATGGGGGACCAAGTTTTAAGCCATTGTCAGGTCTTTTACCTTGTTCACTAGTGAATCTTGTGGCTCTTTTCCCTGTTTTTCAACTCTGTAATAGAATAGCAAATCTGACAAATCTATCAGAAATTTAATTCATAACTTATAAATTATTGATATCCATTTGACTTATGGCATGCCCATGAATCGTAGATGATGTTAGAGAATATTTTTTGTTTTTGTTTTTTTTTATATCCATGACTGTCCGGACTAGCTCTCGCGCACCTCGACGCCGTCTAATTCTACAATATTTGGATGTCAAGAAAATCTATAAAAAATTAATTCTTAGGTAGGTGGATGTTAGAGAATATCTTATACGATATTTGATATTTTACTGCATAATTCATTCAATTGATAAGGCACATTTTGTAAAACATTGTAGGTGAATACACTATTAAAATTAAGACCAATGCAGCGATAAATGCACTATCATTTTGATTTTTAAAAAAATACATTATCAATTTATATATACATCACATATAGAAGCCCACGTGAGCTAAGTTCTAACAAAATTTTATACGGTCTAGTAACCATGAAGTTACAGGTTTGATCCCCAACCCCCAATGTATGAAATCAACAGAAAAAAAAACAAAAAAAACAAAAAAAACATCACATATATAAGTATTGCCAGCGTTCAAATTGACAGAATTTGTGAATATGAATTTGTATAAAGCATTTGAAAAGGGGAATTCAATTAATTATTTATATAACAAAAAATCAAGTACTCAGTGCATCAATTAATATGAGTAACAAAAGATTTTCAATTATTCAATTAATAAATATATTATAATGCACAATCATTGTTTTGTTGATTAAATGACTATGAGCTCAATTTACAACATTGCCTACTATATATCTTATATATATTAAAAAAAAACTTCTGTTAATCAATGTATAAGCATATCAACGATTGGACTAGGGCTTTTAAAAATAAATCTTTCTAAAATAAATTGTATTCAACAATATATAAAATGCATCTTTCCATCCAAACTTAAACCAATATCCAGATTGCAGATTCGTACTTTTTAAAAATAATAATAATACAAAACAAACAGAATTTATCACCAAGCATAAAAGATTGGTCACAATAAAACTACATCTCCTTGCGGTGTCAAGGCTGCACGGCTTCCAGAAGTTTTTCGAAAACCTGTCTGGCAGACAAATCCTCAACCTGAAATAATTACCTCAGTGTTTACAAACCACACGTACAAAATAAAATAAAATAAAATAAAAATGAAAAGGTAAAATATAAGTTTAGTTCACATACTTTGAAGAAAGTTAAGATTAGTTACTCATGATTAAAAAACCGAAGTTTAATCACTATGATTCGAAGAAATATAGAATTTAATTCTTAATGTTCTAAAAACTATAATTCAGTCCTTATAATTTGATAAAACCTAAAAAAATAATGCTTGTTAGTGAATTAAGTGCTTGAAAATTAGTTAGTCATATGGAAATTATGAGTTAATGACTGAGTTAACAGTTTCTCAAAAAAAAAAAAGTGACTGAGTTAACAAAAAAAATCGTATGATTAGTGAATTTTCATATATTTTAAATTTTATAAAACCATAAAGACTTAATTCTAATTTTTAAAACTATAGAGACTAAATTTTAACTTTCTTCAAATCATAGAGACTAAACTCTAACTTTCTTCAAATCATAGAAACTAAATTCTAGTTTTTGAAATCAAAGGGACTAAATTCTAATTTTTTTTTGGATTAAAAATTTAAACTTATATTTTAACCAAATTAATTTTTTTTTTTTTTTAAACTAACTAGTAAATTTACGACGACTCACCACAAGAAGCTTGGATTTGTTATTCCATCCCCGTTGAAGAGTCATTTGGCTAAGCCTCAGTCCCAATACCTGCTTTGCAAAAATAGTGTTCAAGTTAAAGAAAATAGCTGAAGTATGGAGAAGCTGAAAGAGGATGCAAAATCGTGCAGGTATTTGAAGATCAAGAGCCAATAATACATATATATATATATATATATATATATATATATATCATTCATAGCTTAACAAGAATCAGAATGTACTTTTCCCATGAACTCCAAAAGCTCATTGTTGGCCTCTCCACGAGCTGCAGGCGCAGCAACTGCAACACGTACATCATCTGCATTTACCCCTGCAATAACAAAATCCATCATTCATTCTTTTTTTTGTAAAGGATAAACATATCATTCATTCTTTTGAGTGTGTATAAGAGAGTATATAATCAAGAAAAATAACATTATATGTGAACAGGTAATCGACTGCTGCAGCGTACAAATTAGGACAGATGTTTATTCTTTTGGAAGATCCCTAAATGAAATATATATGTTGGGTAGCGTCCCGGTGGCGCAGTTAGTTGAAAACTTGGATTTTGAAGACGTACTTCCCTCAAAGTCCCATATTCCAAATTCCTTCGATGTCTCCCAGTGCCTAGCTTAGGGACAGGTGTGGTTACCCTTGTTTCAAAAGAAAATATATATGGGGTAGCATGCATCACATTAAGGATAAAAATGAATTAACAGCTTTTATTTTTCTTTAATTTGTGAAAGCACAATAACGAGCTAACCTTCAAAATAAATTTTGTAGTTTCACATAGAAATATTCTTCTTTCTTTCTTTTTCACATATGTCCATACTTAATGCCAAGAAACTAGAAGACCATTCAGATTCACATAAAACTCTTTTAAATATCTATCTAGCGTTCCTAAGAAGATAAATGTCTTCCTTTGGATCCTTTTAAATGGAAGCACTGCCGAAGTTCTTCAAAGAAAGTCAACCATCTATTTGCCACCTTTGTTTCCAAGCCCATGAAGATAGCTTTCACATTCTTTTCACTTTCCCTTTCTCAGTTAATTGTAGGAATAGCCTCTTTGCTTCCTTCAATTTATCTTAGGTTTTTGCATATAACATTAGGAGGAACATCCATCAGCTTCTTATTGGTCATTTGCTGCGTAAAAAGCTTAGATTCCTTTGGACCAATGCAGTTAAATGCCTCCTTTATGAGTTGTGGTGGTAAAGAAATTAACGTTTTTTTTAAGAAAAGCAGCTTCCATGGCTTTCCCGCCTAGACTCCGTTCGAATGCACGTCTCAACCTGGGCTTCTTCATCTTCAAAGAATCAAAAGCATTCGATGGCCTCTCGATCCAAGACATTTACTCTCTTTGGGCTGATCTTGATTAACCTTTTCTTGGTTATGTTTTGTTATTTTTGAACCTTTATGTTTTTTATTCTTGTATCTTTCTGTCTCTTCACCATCACTCTCATGTTTTGGTTGTTTTATTGTTGCTTTTGGTGTTTTTGTTTCTTTTGTAACCTTGTTCATTTCATCAATGAATATATTTGTTTCTTGTTTCAAAAAAAATATCTATCTAACATTACAGAATTTGACCTCTCTTGGTCTGCTTGGTTACACACACAATAACAAAGATACATCACCAAAGCATTTATCTAATTAAAGTACTTGAATCACAGTCCCATGCTAGGATTTCAGATAAAGAGAGTACACGCAATGCAATGTAATGCAATGATGTAGAACTAATGCATTTTGTCTTATAACAAAATTAATGTTGAATCCAAGTTTACAAATGACGACTACATGCATAAAGATAAATATGACAGCAATTATATAATTTATACTTGTAATTGCTGAGCGCTGTGCTCGATCTTCAACTTCTATGGCCACCTGGACAAGTCCTCCTTCAAGTTGAGATATACAGGGTGGCACAGGAGCATCCTAATATAGTTGTTTTCTTGAGTGAGAATTGATGTGGTTTTTAACAAATCAAAGAAAATAAATATTGGCACACCTTTATTAAAGAAAGTACTATACATTGTTGGTGTAGGTGCATCGAGAAACAATTAAGGATCAATAGAAAATAAATCTTTACGATGATGATTCAATAGAACTTTGTATTCTATCAAATAGAAGAAAGATTGTTTTTTCATGATATTTGTAAGTATTACCAACTTGCACACACCTCGACTTATCTCATGGGAAAGTCGCCTAATTCTACTACATTTATTGGTCAAAATAACTCGTGCTATATTAAATCCAAAGTAGGTGGCAGTGGCACAACATAACTTGAACTCATTTTTTTGTTAAGTCTTTCATTATGTACATAGCTCTTCTTAGCTCTTCTTGATCGCTAAACCAGCCTATAGTAATTAATAATAGTAAGATATTGAAATCTATTTTTTAAAGAAATGTATGTGACTCCGTACCATATGATATGTCCATCGGAAGTCAACTAAAGTCCCAAAAAATTGTAATAGAATATTATAAAGCTTTTAAATCGGACACTAAAGAAAAATCATATAGGCATTTGATATGTATTGGCCAGTCAATTCACAATCATTGTTATTATGTATTTTTTCCCTCTTTCTCCATAGCTATATGAGTCACTTCAAAAATCAAACTCAGGATTGTATGGAATTTATTTTGAATAATCAGAAAATCGGAGCGTCTCTATACTATATCCAGGGCACCTGTGCCTATCCAAAGGTATAGATTTTATTGTTAAATAATAATAATAATAATAAAGTAAAAATAAATGGTAAAACAACCAATTAAAGGATTAAAGCCCAATCACTCGCTATCTTTTAGTTGTAAATAACAGGGAGATGCTTACAGTGAAAAACCAGTAATATGAGCAATTCATAATAGTTAGTTTTTTTTTTTTTTTTTGATATATGTGATTGTCCAGACTAGCTTGCACGCACTTCGACTAATGTCACAGGATATACCACCTAATTCTACAACATTTGGATACCAAGGATTGAACTCATCACCTTATGCACCCCAAGATCCTCTTTGACCAATTGAGTCACTCATGATGGTTAATTCATAATAGTTAGTGGTAGCCATTATTATAATCGACCGTCATACCTGTGGATTGGTTTCAGCAGCCACTGTACTAAGTGCACCATCAACAACATAAATGAAAGAAGCAAATTCCAGTTCTTCCTCTGAGCGATAACACACGAAGAGTCCACAGCCCAAACAGTTCATACGGTATTGCCTTTCAAGTTTCCCTTCACCCCTGAAAAAGAACAATAAGCTACATATTACTTAGTTCAACAAGTTTCCATATTTTCCCATCACAATTTGGTATATAAATAAATCATAGCTAAAAAATAAGTCCCCCCCAACTAGACTATCAATCTCATGTTTTATTCTTTATGTTTACGGCATCGTACTTAAAAAAGAAGACATGGGCAACTTGGCCAGATCATCTTTACACATGCATATGGTACAGAGTGCACCTATATTTCCGGCTTTGTTTAACCCATAAAAAGAAAGATTCAGATAGGAAATTATTACATGTAAGGGAAGAAAAAAATTATGAACAATGATTGAGATTTGAGAGCAAAGCTGACCTTATGTTGAAGCTCAATTTTTTAATACAGTCAAAAATTGCAAATTGGTTAAATCGCCTCTCAAATGAAAACTTATTCGCATCCTTCAACACAGAAGTGAAATACACAAAGATGTATATACACACAGAGAGAGACATTAAAGTTACCTTTTTAATAGAACCTTTCCCGCCTCATTGATATTTAACCTCGCAAGATGTTTCTTCTTGTCCAATACAAAAGCCTTGTCCGTTTTCCTTTTTGGCATTTTCTGCAATTGAGTATCTTATAGTATATATGTTCAGTACGGTTGAATACCACACAAACTACTTTTTATATTTTTTTTAATATTCGTGATGGTTGGGACCATTGTCGCCTAACCCTACAACATTTATACGTCAAGAAAAACCCATAAAAAAATTAATTTCTAGGTAAATAACCAGATTAATACCACATAAAATACTTGTTTCTTGGAATGATCAGTAGCGCAAAGCGCACCAAGGTGCAATGGTCCTCTAGAACCGGAGGCGCAAGTCGCACTATATATATGTGTGTACACAATAAAAAACCCTTTTCATAGACATAAAGGAAGTTTTAACCAAGAATAATATATAAACATACATAATATTCAATTATCGACCATCACGTGCTTCGAATGACTTAGTACGAGGGTCTCACTTACTACACGCGCTTTATTATAATATTCAACTATCCCCAAACTTGGCCCATGGCTTCACATGAGGTGCAAAAAGGTGCGCACCTTATTACACGCGCCTCTCCTATGACAAGCGAGAGGCTAGCCATGCGCCTTCCGCCTAGTCACGCCTAGGTGCGACTTTTAAAACCCTGGGAATGATAGCTAAGAGAAAAACTAAATAATCCTGGTCATTAGTTCATAAATTCTAATTCAAATGACGAACTTTGCTTCAATACGAAACTAACTCCGCACAAAGATAGTACAGAGTGCCCTAATTTTCCACACAGCAGCTCATTGAAGGTATATTTTCCCCAATTTCCATGCAATTCATACAATAAAAACCTTCAACATCATCTCTCACTGTCGATTACACAATGAATCAACAAACTTATTCTAATTTGAATCTCAACAGACATGGCAAGGAAAAAAGAAACAGAATCAAGAGTCCAGGCGAAGAAGTACCGGTGATTAGAACGTGCGATCCACAATGCTTGCAGTAGTAAACGAAGAGATCGGAGTCTGGTCCATCTGGTGCGGCGTCTTCGCTCGAGTATGTATGCGTTGTTCTCTTCGGCATGGCTTCTCCTCCGCCGGTTCTTGAGCAGCAACCGCGAACCAGTGAAAGTTCTGGTTCTTCTCGGCTATGGCTGTGTTTTGTTTGACTTTGACTTCAATTCAGACGAAGCCCAACAAATTTTGACATCTGCGAGCGATCATTCGTCTGTTTTGGTTCTATAGGCCCATCTTCAGTTTGGGCCCATTAAAACTAAATTAAAAGAAAATATGAAAAACTACTTTTTAGTCCATTGGATTTGTAATGAGGTTTCAATTTGATCTTTCAAACTCAAATATTTTTATCTTTAAAATTTTAATAAATTCTTAATTTTAGTCATTGAGATATTGAGATAATAAAATGTTGATAGATAAATATTAGATTATAATAAAAAAAAATTAAGAATAATAAATTGATATTGATGTTGATATGAATTATAAACAGATAAAAAGTAAATTGAAGAGACATATATTCCATAAGTACTGTTCATTTTTCTATTTTCGACAACACAATTTTCTTTAAATAATTGCTAAAATTTTCAAATAATAAAAGAAAATAAAATTGTTCCACAATATAAGAATAAAAAAAAAAATATATATATATATATATATTTTTAGTTTTTTTTTTTTTTTTTTAGTTTCTATACTGTTGGAGCAGGCTCCATGGCTTTGGTTTGACCAAACATTAAAAGTTTGAGAAGCAGGCTCGAAGGGTTTGGTTTGACCAACTAAGAACTTGTTTGAAGAATTCAGGTTTTGAATATTTTTGTGTCGATGCATCATTGTTGTTTAAACATAACTCTAATGTTTATTACTATGTTTTAGTCTATGTGGATGACATATGGATCATGGGAAACTCGACTTCTGAAATCAATGACTTAATTGCCAAGTTGAACATTCATCTCTCTCTTAAGGATTTAAGCCAACTTCACTATTTCCTTGGCATTGACGTATCATACCCCTCACCATGAGGTCTTTTCTTGTACCAATCTAAATATGTTATTGATTTATTGCGTAAAACTAATATGTATGAAGCTCATGTTATGAATACTCCAATGGTGAGTGGTGCATTTCTTTCAGCTATTGGGGGAGAATTGTTTCCTTATGTCATTTTATAAGAGCGTTGTGGGTGCGTTACAATATGTTTTGCTTACTCGGCTTGTTATCATTTAATGTAAATAAGGTATGTGCATTTGCCTAAGGCTACTCATTGGAAACTTGTCTAACACATCTTAAGATACTTGTAGGTACTAAATATATGACTTACTTTTGACTAAACTCTTATCTATAACTCTACGGTGCTATGCTGACTCTGATTTGAGCCTCTGGCCCATATGACATAAAATATAGGAAAATCATATTAACTGTCTAAAATTTGGAAACTATTTAACTAAATATCTACTTTATTATTAAATTTAATTAAATGTGTAATTCCTAATTTTAGGAAGAGAGAAATAATATTCATTCCCATTATAACCCTACCATAATATTTTTATTTTTTTAATAGTTTTTTTTTTTAAGGACACACCATCCTTTTAGGAAGGAGAATACATAGATTGACTAACTACAAATCATTTTTAAGATGTTTAATCCCAAATTTACAGAATACGTTAAAAAGTATAATAATAAAATTGCAGACACAACCATTTTCACTAGCGACAACCACGATCAAGAACACGGACGTGGATTTCACTTGGGAGAAGTGTTTAAAACCACAACTTTATAAACGTATCAATGTTCTTACACGAGGTTTTGAGGGAGACACATACTTGGGGGAAGTGATAGACGTATACAAATTTGATGGAATGCACAGTGAGTTTGGATCCGGAGGCATAAGAACTTTCAACAGGAATGAAATCGTTACCAGGTGAGCATAAAATGAGAAGTTGATTTTTTTTTTTTTTTTTTTAAATCAAATTTGTTGGGATTTAATGATACACCCTTCAATTTTTTTTTTTTTTTTGAGTTTCAACAAATTAGATTTAAAATTGCATTTGACGTCGGGTGTTTTTGAAGTGCTTAGTTGTGATTGGTGTCGCAACGACTTATTAACCTAAGTTTGAGGAATTAAATTGACTTTTGCCTATGTAGAGCAATTTGATTTACGATTTGCTAAAATATAATTCAAAGATGTTATCTCCAAAGTCTTTTTATTTTTTGAAAACATAATTCAATTTAAATTTGATTGATCAAAATTTTGATAGAATTTTATGTATTATACGTTCAATTTAAAATTTTCTAAAATACAACATTCTTTTATTTTTTTTAAAACACATTTTAATTGAATTTTGATTGGTCAACAAATATCTATGGAATTTTTTTTTCACTTTTAGATCTCAAAAAGCAAAGCGCATAAGGTGTGTACTAGTTTAATTACAAATATAGTCGTTCTATTCATATGTAATTACGGTTAAGTATTATAACGTATAGCTACGTATACAATCTGGTTGCGTATTGTTCCATTAAAAAACTGATAAATTGTGTGTTTTTTATTGCAGGAATCACGAAGCATAACGCGTAAAGGTGTGTACTAGTTTAATTACAAATCTTGGTCTTTATATTCATACGCAAGTACGGTTAAGTACACTAACATATAGTTATGACTACAATTTGGTTGCGTACTATTCGAGTAAAAAACTTATTAAATTCAAAATTTTCGTGGTTATTCAATATTTAAATTTTTCATTAATATTTCAACAAAAAAAAAGAAGTTAAATTTCAAAATTAAAAATCTAGTTTTTTTTGTAAAAATATTTTAATTTGAAATGATCGCAAAATCTTAGAGATTGTTTTTTATTTTTTTTAATTTGTTTAGGAAAGAGTTTGTTAATTGTTAGAGTATGTTATTCATTTTAATAATTAGTGTAAATAAGAGTAAGGTTAAAAATGTAAAGTATATTTTCAATAATTATTAATTTTAATTTCAAAATAGAAAAGTAGACACAAACTTTAATCCTAACCAAAAGTAGATACTTACCTAATTAATTTTCTAGATGTAGACATTTTCCAAGTTTTCTCTAAAATCTACCTTAGGTCATTGTATTTTTTTGTAGGGAAAACCACTATTTGTCTAACTTTTGGGAAAATATTGGAGGGGATGTCTAAAACGGAAAATAAGTAAGAGTCATGTCTAAATTGTGTTTTTAATGGTGAGAGATAAATTAATCATCTCATATTTACCCTTATATTATTTCTACATTTTTTTAAAAATCAAATACATTATTAACTTCACCATTCGATGGAGTAGATTTAACTGCCAAAATAAAAAAATAAAAAATATTATTAACTCCACCCGTTCGTTCGTGGGAGTAAGTTTAACTGCAAAAATAAAATAAAATAAAATAACTCCACCGTTTTTTAATGGTAGATGGCACGATGGCGATATTTACACGATTACACAACGAGCGTGGTTTATATCATATGCAACATGCATCTATCCATTATAATATCGTCTATTGAGTAAAAATTGTTTTTAAACGAGAACGCAAAAATCGTGTGCATATCACTCACAAAGAAGGCGCGCACAAACAAATGTTGAACACATTGAAGGATGACAGAGACGTCCAATGTATGTACAACAGGTTCGCGGGGCATATATAACAGCTGCTATCTCTTAGCAAACATCGTCCAAACACGTACCGAGATGTACGTCTCAGACTTAACTGGAGGGACCACCGTTTTGAGGGCAGACGCAATGATTACGAACAAGGATGACTTAAAGAAAGTCCTATGCAACATGACAGGAGACTCATATGCTTGTCTTTCAACATTCGTTGCTAGTCTAATCGAAAAAAACCCAGGTATCTCGTACCGTTTACGTACATAGTAGTATGCATTGTGTTAAACATCGGTTGTACTCATTATGTACTTAACGAATTGTTTCTTTTACGTTGAAGACAACATACATCATACCAAGCTGACGACGACGGTCGTTTCAAATATTTCGGTATGGTTGACAAGCGCATTAATTGCCCGCAGAGACTAAAGTGCACACGTGACCCCTTTTGTCCATGCTCGGTAGGGTTTTCGAACTGTGCAGCGGTCGTACTCACACGTACGCCCTTCGGTATATGATGAATGATTTAAATTCAATTATTTTTTTTAAAAAAAAAACACCACAAACTTAATTCTTAATTTCATTTTTCAATTTTAAATTTTAAATTTTGGTTTATTATTTTAATTTAGACCTTGACAATATATATGAGTTTCTCTCATATTAGTTAAAGAAATATGTTTATTTCATAAAAAAATAGAAAAACTTCGGTATTTGATTTTAGACACTGGCCTAAATAGTTTAAAAAATGTAGCAATTTCCCTAGTTTACCCTTTTTTGTAGATAACTTAATTTCACGAATATCTAAGAAAGAGACGGTTATTTCTGTGTCTAATTAGTATATATGTCTAAATATTGCTATTGAGTAGATTATGTTTGATATTATTGTTCATGTTGGCTTTAAATTATTATTTTTTAAACAAATATTAAATTAACATAAATTCTTTGATTTTCTATATTTTTTTTTTTTTGTATGATATCCATGATTATTGTTTTTAGACAACTCAATTCTACCCATTAATTTATAGGTAGGAGATCACTTTAAATAATTAATTTTAATAATAACAAACTTGTTTTGAGTACTGATCATGACAATTTTTTTTTGGGGAAGATGATCACGACAAAATTTACTCTTTTATTTTAATATACAGTTTCGTGTATTTTATAATTAAAATACATAACAAATCATTTATATTTAATCAAATATAGCGATTTTTTGTTTTTAAATCAATAAAATACAACGAATTGTAGCATGGGTATATATATATATATATATATTTTGTTGAAAACTTGTAGCATGAGTATATTTTTGTTAAATGCATTACGAAATAATTGCTTTCAAGGAATGTATCTTACCATAATTAAATTATATAGTTTGACTTGGCTAATTAATTACAATCTAATTTAACTATAGACTTAATCTACAATTTGAACTAAACAAAATTCCCATTCAAAAAAATGCCTTTTAGAAATTAAGATCTATCAAACTAATCTAAATGGTTCATAATATAAGATATACAAATTAAAAAAAACAAACAAATTATGCTCGAATAATTAGGGTAGCAGGGGCGTGTATAAATATATTTATATATACACAGTCATTTAGGTTTTTTTGTGAACATTTTTTCTCACTTTGCAAACTTCTGTTTAATTTAAATTTGATTACAAAATATGACTAGTCATTCAATTAATCAGTAGAAGAAATCTAATCATTTATTGCAATCAAAATTTACAAACAAATGAGGGTGATATGTTAATTTTATTGTACGGTTACTAATTAAAAATTATGTATTACCCATTATAAGATGTATAAACTTTTTGTGGTTTTATTAAGTTCACCTTAATTTTTAGATATACATAAATTTATTATTAAAAAAAGGTTGTTTTTCATTTTAAAAAAATAGTTACATTATTTAATATATATATATATATATATATATATATATATATAATTGGGGAATTTGCATGTATATTACAATAAGACAACAAAAATTGCATAGCAAAAAAAAAAAAAAAAAAATTTACAAATATAACAAAATCAGATTTTATAGACTCCATCAATAATGTCTGATAGACTCCATCAATATTGTGCCGGATAGACTCCATCAATAGTGAGAAATTTGTTATAGAGTGCAAATTTCCTATATAATTTTTATTTTCATCTCACATGAAAAATCTTTTAAAATAAATAAACATGTGTTTTTTTTAGAGAGAAATAAACATGCTGTTTGATTAAAATGATTAGTGGCGCAGTGATTTCATTGTTTGGTGGTAAAACAATCAACATAGTATCACGAATTCAAACCCTATAAAAATCGATATTGTAATCCTCTATCCCAATTTGTACTAAAAAAAAACATGTTGTTTGAGCTCTAGGTTATAACATTTTAATACAATTTGGTTTTTCTTGAAAATATAAGATACAAAATTGACATTTCTATAAAATTTTGCCGTGTCCTGTAATTACTAATTAGACAGGAAATCGAAGGGGGAAGAAAAAAAAAAAAGGAAAAAAAAGGGGGACAAAGGGAACTGAGAAGAGAGTCATGGTTTCAACGAGAAGAAGCGGATCTCTCTCGGGTAGCCATGGCAAAAGATCTTCGTCCTCGGAGGAAAAGCAATCCTCACCCAAGTGCCAAAAGGTTTTTGTCTCAAAACGAGAATCTAAGCCTTTGTTGTTGCCAGTATTCAGTTTGTTTGAGCGATTACTGGAGCTTATTGCAGTTTTGGCTGTTAATTTGTTTAGTGATGTTGAATTTCAGGTCGGAAATGGCTGTGGTTCAGAGAAATCGATCCCAGCCGCGGAGAATTCTAAGGATTTGTGCACCCAGCCGACTGTGGATCCCGGAGACCATGGACCTGGCGGTGGTCCGGTCGCTGGAGAAGGTGTGAGCAATTCGAAGGAGGATGCTGCACCCGCCGCCGTCGCTGTTACCGCTCCTATCGCCGAGGGTAGGTGGTTCGTACTCTGAAGTTTTGTTGTTCATAATTGTTAGTCTGAATTGATAAAAAAAATTGTTGTTCAGTGGAGGGTGACTTTCAACGTTTTTTTTCTTCTTCTTTTTTGAAACCGGGAATCGGGAATTGAAGCTTAGCTCTCCTTACTCGGGACACCACAGTGACCCGTGCTAGACTGTGGCACCAAGAGATATTGGAGTATTTTGTAGTTTAAGTGCTTTCCAGCTTCCTCGAAACAGGACGGCGGATGGAGCATACTTCGAATTCCGTAGCCTCAACCAAATGGGCTGCCCCTCGACTTTGGACGTTTGGGTTTGATTTTGTTTGTTTCGATTGTTGAAGGAACTTCGCTGGTGGGAGATAAGCCGAGGAGTTCGCTTTCATCATGGAGTCTCTATGGTTCGAAGCAAATTCCTAATTGCGACACAACCGTTCCTTGGTGTAGGCTTATCTCACAGTTCGGTCAGGTAATTCATCGCATATTCAAGGAATTGAAACTTCTTATTTGTTTTTTTTGTTCTTTAAATTTTCAAGTTGCATATTCATAGATCCTAGTCAAATTTAATTCCCTCCGGTTCTTCTAGTATTCGCGATACAGCTTCATTGCTTACTAAATTGATGTTCTATAGTATTGTGTGAACTTCATCTATGGGATTTTGAGCAATGTTGTAACTGCAGAACTCCAATGTTGATGTTTTCTCCTCAAATTTTACCATTGGTTCTAGTAGAGGTTGCAACTTTCCATTGAAGGATCTCACAGTTAGTGCGACACTTTGCAAGATCAAGCACACTCAGGTAACTTTGAAGTGCACATATTTTAAAATCTTCAGTAAATACAAAAATAGAAACAAGAATTTGACGTTAAACAGACTTAACAGAGAACATGTATTTCAATTAACTGAGATATAACATAAGTGCATAGACATTTTCTTACTGCATTTTTTGGTACTTGTTAATGAACTGTGAACAATCTATTTGAGTTTTACTCTGGGGTGAACAGCGTGAGGGTAGTGCTGTAGCTGTGCTTGAAAGTACGGGAGGCAAGGGATCAGTGATGGTTAATGGGTTGACAGTCAAGAGAAGTACCAACTGTGTGCTTAATTCTGGTGACGAGGTGGTCTTTGGTACTTTGGGGAACCATGCTTATGTATCCTTCCGTTAACAATCAGTTGTTGTTGTTTTTTTTTTAATTTTTTTTTTTTAATTTTTAAATATTGTTTGTCTATTGTCATCCTCCATCATTGACGTTTAAAAAAGAAGAAAGAAATCGTCATCTTCCATCTAAGCGATTCTTGCTTATGCCTTTTAATGAATGCGACATTTTTCTTGATTTCTATCAACATAGATATTTTTGCAAATTATGAATGATGTTTCAGTTAAAGGTTTAGAGGTTGTTCAGAGTGGTGTTGGAAAATTTTTACAGCTCGGAAAGAGGACGGGTGATCCTTCTGCTGTGGCTGGGGCCTCAATTTTGGCTTCTCTTTCAAGCCTCAGACAGGATATATCACGTTGGAAGCCTCATTCTCAGACCAACAGTAAAACACATCAAGGTGCTGATCTACCTTCTAATACTGTTGTTCATGATGCAATGGAACTTGAAATTGATGCTCTTGAAGCCAACTCAAATCCAGAAGTACGGAATGATAAAGCTGGAGACTCAAGCACAACTAACAGGAATCTCCATCCCGGCTCCAATTCAGACGCTGTCATAGAGGCAGGCAATGTAAAACTCTCTGGGGTGAATGATTTGATAGGGGCTTTGTTCAGGATGTTAGCTCAATCAACTAGTTGTAAACTGAAATTGAGCAAAAGTATATGTAAACAGGTTATGGAAGAAAGAAACCAGTGGATTGAGGAGTTGCAGCCAGCGTCAACCTCGGGAATGCCTTTGCGGTGTGCAGCATTTAAAGAAGACGTTCATGCGAGGATTGTTGATGGAAGAGATTTGGAAGTTTCATTTGAGGACTTTCCATACTATTTGAGGTACGCATCCCATCATTATACCTGTTTTGTTCTTCATATGTGGTTTTAATTGTTGTGTGATTAAGTTACCATTTCTATGTCATCTTTCAACATTTTATTTTTAAAATAAAGTGTCTTGAATGTTCATCACACAATTGGTCACTTTAATTATTTTTTTAATTTTTTTTTTTGTGAACTAAAAAAAAGAATCCCGCGAGCACGCCCGTGAGTGTCACCAATTGGTATGTGACTACCATCAACTGGTATGTGACTAAACTGCCAATTAACAGTAAAACAATATGGATACATTATTGAACTTCTATTTGCAACTAAACTGCCAACTTTTTGAAACATCTTCAATATTGAACTAAATTGAGTTATTGATGAACATCAAATAAACTAAACTAATCCCAGTAAGACTATCTAACATTTCATTTGCACTCTGTAAGAAATTTTGATAACTTCGTTTGCTTTTTGCAGCGAGAATACAAAGAATGTGCTTATTGCTGCTTCTTTCATACATTTGAAGCATAAAGAACATTCAAAGTATACCTCGGAATTAAATACGGTTAATCCACGAATTCTACTTTCTGGTCCTGCTGGTTAGTCTCTCCCTCTTGGCAGTAAAGGTTGGAGAATCCGTTGTCTATGTTGCTAATAATACTTGAATTCCATTGGAAAATGTTGCTGCAGGTTCAGATATATATCAAGAGATGCTAGCAAAGGCACTTGCAAACTACTATGGGGCCAAGCTACTCATATTTGATAGCCATTCATTTTTGGGTGTAAGATTGAGTTTTTTTTTTTTTCTTTTTTTTTTTCATTTGATATCGTAGTCAAGCTTTGTCTGAATGTTCATTTCACTATTCAATTTTGACATTATTCCTGTACTCCTGTTCCATGAAGCAGATATAATTTATTTTTTCCCTTCGAAATTTCATGTCTGCTTCATTGTATTGCAGGGTTTATCATCAAAGGAAGCAGAGCTGCTGAAGGATGGAATTAATGCAGCAAAATCTTGTCATTGTTCTAAACAGAGTAGTGTATCTACTGACATCACCAAGAACACAGATCAAATGACTGGTGAAGAAGATACACCGAGCTCTTCAAATGCTACTTTGTTTGCCCCTGATTCTCAACCTAAGATGGAGATGGACTCAATACCATCTTCCTCTGGGACAACAAAGAATAATTTTTTAAAAATTGGTATTGGGTTAATTTTTTATGCATCTATTTCTATACCTAGCTTCTTGTTCTTTTGTTTTTAGCATGCTGTGGAATTTCTTTAGTTTGTCACCAGAAATTAACCCAAGCATGGAAATTTCAGGGGATAAAGTAAGATTTATAGGTTCAGCTTCTGGTGGGATATATCCAACAACATCCCCCTCAAGGTACGTACACTACTTGCGTATTTTGGTTTTTTATTGTTTCTTTTTTCTTAGATTAATATTTATGTACTCTATGTTATAACTTTTTTTTTTTTTATACGAAACAATTTTATTGATTTATGTAGTTTACTTTTTTTTTCTGGTTGATGTAAGGAATTTATTGTTTCTTATCAAAAAAAGATGTAAGAAATTTACATAAGGGATGAAATTCCATGAGAATACATTTACAAAAGGCTTTCCTGATTTGCTAAAATGGGTGTATAAGTGAAAAAAGCAAAAATACGAGATCCTTTACACTCAGAGATAACATAATAAATGTCAAGGCAAAAAAAAAAAACAAATCATCAAAAGTTTGCTTCTTGCGTAGAAAGACTTTGTTTTCTTTACTAAGAACCCAAAAGAAGGCTCTAGTATATGGTATAATTATTTTTTTGTTAGCAAATACTTTGTACTGCTGCTTACTTATTTTTGTTTAAATATTGACTAATCTTGCTGCGTATGTGTGGCTGTGATTTTTTTAATAGCTTTCTTTGGATGCGCTAACGACCTCACTATTTACCTTTCTAATTTATGGTTGAGGATTGAATATCAAGTTCTGCATAGGCATTGCCTACTTTTGCTTACACAATTGTGCTAAACTTTCTTGTTACTTTACTTCTCATCCATTGAGCTGTTATATACATAATCTTAATAGAACAAAAAGTCTTACTGGTTAGGATCTCACAAATGTCCCATATCGGAAAAGTGGGGATTCCTACAAGCATTTATAAGAGATATGAGTTACTCCCCTCATTGCCAATTGGTTTTGAGGTGGAACCTCGTATTCTCTAATAATTAGATAGTAGGGTGTTCATCTCAAAATCAATTGGCGATAAGAGAAGTAACTCACCTATCTTATAAATCTTAGGAATAGGAAGTATATGTTAGGAACCTAGATTCCTAACTAGAATATCAAGTATTCCAATTTTGAGAGATAACCGAGCTTGATTCAAAAGACAAAATAAGCCGGAAAATGATAATTCCTATTGATAAACACCCATCGTTTCAACAGATAGAGAGTTACAAAATACTACTAACCAAAATGGAGAACGAGTTACAAGACATAAATTACCAACAAAAATACTAACAAAAACATTAACACCCGCCAATTCGAGAGGGCGGTTGTCTCCTCGTTTTTAAGACTCTAAGTCTCCTCTCTATCCTTTTAATCCTTCTTCGTGTCCTCTCTGTGTAGTCCCCCCTCGTGCTCCACTTATTCACCACCCGCGCCTTCTTGTGCTACATTTGGCTCCCGTGTCCCCCTTCTAACATACGTACGGATAGGAGGAGAATTATTTTTCTCCTTTTCTTTCGTTTGTCATGTTCTTAACTGATTTTTCTTTTGTTGCTACTCGGTATCGACTGGGGATCCTTATAGTATCTTCACCTTTCCAATGTGGGATCCTCAACAGAACAAAATAATTTGGCTTAAAGATTTGGCTTTTCTGAATCCTGATTAAATGGTTATCATGTCACCCTCTGGAGTATGAGGCTCTGGTGCACAATGTTATTGTGAGTAAATACAACGTCATCTTGTTAAGTGGGACATGGACTTAGTTCTTGTGGTTAAGGGCACTTTTAGTAATTCAGTGAATGCAATATTTCTGACGAACTGATCTCTATTCTTTTGCTTGAAAACTAGTATTTTCTTGGAGGTTGGGGTTTACATGTTCTGTTGGGAGACTAATCTTATCATATAGCGAGGGCATATGTTGTTTTTTAATCCAGTGGCTGTATCCTTTTCATTAATCTAAGCAAAACTATTTGTGACCAATGTATAAGCACGGACATTGAATTCCCTATTAAATATGAACTTAAACATAGTAAATTTAGTTTCATCAAACCTTGTTAATTTTTAATGTGAGTGTTACTTGGGCACCCTTTGACCTTTTCTTGTATGCATGTTTGTTTATTTTATTCTCTGTGCCTAGAAGCATAACAGAAATCTTTTTTCTCTTGTCTTGGCTTGTACATTTCTCTTCTTATCTTTGGCACGATGGGAGCTCATTTACTTGTTTTGCCATAAATAATGACTTTTTTCTTATCTTCCAGGGGCCCACCAAATGGAACTCGTGGAAAGGTTGTATTAACTTTTGACAACAACTATTCGTCAAAAGTTGGTGTCAAATTTGATAAACTTATACCTGATGGAGTTGATCTTGGGGGATATTGTGAAGGAGGCTATGGATATTTCTGTAACGGTATTATTTTTATTATGCAAATTCAGTAAATTTGGTTGCATAAAAACCATGTATTTTTCTTGAGATTTCCCAAATGTGCCGGTTGTTGATGGATATAATACCAAGTGGTGAAGGGAATGGCTTTGATTTCCCGGGTATTAAAAATTGCTTGCTGATGGATGAAGCTATATTGGACCCTTTTTTTGGGCTAAAGGCTGTTAATTATGGAAAGCTATTATCTGCCATCCTGCACTATTCTTTAGTGTATTTGGTTGGAAAGAAATGAGAGATCCTTGGTTTACGTGTCCATAGGTTTTTGGTAATGTTCGTGTTGCTTGGGCTTGGTTCTTGATATATGCCGTTCTTTTGTGCTTTATTAATGACAGGTACTTAGGTTGTTTCAAAAAAACAATGACAGGTACTTAGGATATATTACTATACTATGGATTGTAGGGGCAGAATGGCCATATGCCAAGGAATTAGTTAAGAGGAAAGGTCATAAATAGAGTGAGAGGGTTGGCCATTGGGGAGAAGTTATTGAGTTAAGGCTTGTGTGAGCTCACTCAAGAGGGAGGTTATAGGTTCCTCATTATATCTCGGATTCAGTTCTTGTTAGGCTTGTTTCCTAACAAATAATAATAATAAAAAAAAAATAACTATGCTAATCTTCATTAATTGATTAGTAGTACATAGCTTTTCCATCTATACTGAAAGCTAATTTTATTTTATTTATTTTAATAAAACAACTATGCTAACCATTAGACGTATGCTACTTTTTCTTGAATATCTATCCTACAAGTTAAAATGTGACAAGTTCAAAATTTTTAGCTGTGAGAGTGAGTGACATGCTCTGTTTTTTTTATCTCCTTAGCTACCGATCTTCGTTTGGAGAACTCTGGCGTGGAAGAATTGGATAAGATACTCATTGATATTTTATTTGAGGTATTCTTTATTTCTTTTTTAAGACCCGTAGTATTTTTAGAAGAATAATTGTATTTTTTTCACAATGTTTGGTTAATCTTATTAGTCTTTTTAACTTGTCCAATCAGGCAGTGTTTAGTGAAAGCAGAAATTCTCCTTTCATTTTGTTCATGAAAGATGCTGAGAAGTCTCTTGTTGGAAATTCGGATTCATATTCTATATTTAAAAGTAAACTTGAAAAGCTTCCCAACAATGTAGTAGTAATTGGCTCTCAAACTCATACCGACAACCGCAAGGAGAAGGTAATTCTTATCTAATGTTACTTTTCTGGTGTTGAGCTTAGATCCACCTTTAATTTTGTTTCAATTTGTTTGTTTATTTATTTTTCCATGATGGTTTATCCATTTTTAAATTTTATCCAAAACAACGACGTTCATTATATAAAATAAAACCTTAATAGCATTGATATTGAGAATGTGAGCATGTGAAGAGTTTCCTAATGAATCTTGACCCGTTTGAATTAATATCGTGTGAACACGGTTCAAGTGCATAATATAATTTAAAAACCTCGCTCTGAACTTCCTCTTGACAAAAAATCCTAACCCTATTACGACTCTTTTCTCCTCCTCAAGCGTCAAGGAGGAGGAAATGGTACCCACCGGAACTGATGCCAACCAAAATACGAAGTTCTTTTTTCGCGTTCACCCGGAGCTTTGGCAAGAGCGAATGTGTGTAAGCCCAGTCAAAGATGACTGTTCTAGGCGGGGCTACTCTTCTTTATTTCCACCCCTATATACAACCTCGGCCAACACCAAGCCTTTACTAACAACTACCCTATTGTTTCTTTCATCTTTTCCGTCAAATGGTGGCTTCGATCAAGCATTTCTTTGTTGAGTGTGAGAGAGCGGGTCTTTGTCCAACGATAGGGCGAGCCGCAAGAATGGTGGTTTTGAAGCTTCCACCGGCGACCAACTTCTACTGAAGACTGGTCTTCTATTGCTTGGTCATCAGGTTTTCTCTTCTTCACCAGCCAACATTTGGTGGCAACACACGCTTTATCTATCTTCTTCATCGGCATTTTCCTGGCGACGTTGTCACCATAATCACATGTTTGAACTTAGGGCAATTTATTAAGGAATAATTTGGCTCATTTTCTTCTTTATTCATTGGTAGCATCGAATTGCAAGCCTCTGTTGTAACCCATCTTTGTATATCTTTATCTCGTTCAAGATCTCTCTCTCTCTATATCATAGGTGTATGGGCTTGTATTACCGTATTATTTCTTTGTTCTTTGCCCTCTATATTGGCCTAATGGCCTTTGTTATCGGGCTCTTCCCCGAGTCTCTCCTTTCCTTCTATCTAATCATTTGTTTCGTAACAATTTCACTAAATCAATGAAATTGTTTTTATTTTCTATTAAAAAATATTTTTTGAACACTGTACTCTGCTTATAACTAATAAAATTCACAAAAAGGGAGATTTTGGCCCATTTATTACATTTGATAAATTGTTGGTTTAAATTTGAGTTTTTTTTTTTTTTTTTTTTTTTTTAAATTTTAATTCATTGTATCTCTCTATCCTTAAGTTCTAATCTTTCGTTTACCCTTTTTAGGGTTGTATCACGAGTCTTAGTATCCTTTTCATTTCCTTAATGAAAAGTTCTTTTTTTGTTTAAAAAAATTGGTTTGATTTAGAAAGGGATGTAAATGTCTTACCTCTTGGTTTAATCATTTAGTTGTAATTTCAATCCACACTTCCATTAATATTGTCACGTCCTTGCATAATTTTTCTTCTTTTCATTGCAGTCGCATCCTGGTGGCCTACTTTTCACAAAATTTGGCAGCAATCAAACTGCTCTTCTTGACTTGGCATTTCCGGTAATGATCAGCTAATTATAATAATGCTTAAGAAAAAGTATCAGTAACAGTCTTTGCTCTCTACTTCTCGCGACTTTTATGCGTTCTGTTGAATGTTTCTAGAGTCTTGATATTAAGTTTTAGCGTTAATATCAGTCTTGTTGAAAATCTTGTAAATGTCCACTTTTGTTTATTCTATTATTATTGTTGTATTTTTTTACTGTTCTATGATTATGCTGGAATATTTGCGTGCATAATAATTTTTAGGGTTCATAGCAATATGGTTAAAATGTTTAGGATAATGAAAATCTTGACTATTGTAATTTTTAACTTGTAACTGTCGCTATTTTGTTTATGTTATTATAGTGTTTTTTTTTACTGTGCTATGATTATGCTGGAATATTTGTTTTGCATAAGCATGCGCTTTATGCTCTTTTGGTTTTCACAGGATAGTTTTGGAAGACTGCATGACAGAGGAAAGGAAGTCCCGAAAGCAACTAAACTTCTAACTAAACTATTTCCCAACAAAATTATCATCCACCTACCGCAGGTCTATGAGAAAGGATAGCTATGGTTTTTTATATCCCTTTTTGGAGATTATTTTCAAACTGCACTTTTATAATGGCAGGATGAAGGCCTTCTTGTATCATGGAAGCACCAACTAGATAGAGATGCCGAAACTCTCAAAATGAAGGGAAATCTCAATCAATTACGTGTTGTAAGCATTTTACTTTACTAATTAAATCTTGGATAAATGCATTTCTTCTAGCCTTGTTAATGCAGTGCTTTTAGATTGCAATCTCATAGTTAGCATTTTCAAAAACAGGTTTTTAGTAGGAGTGGAATGGATTGTGAAGGTCTAGAGACATTATGCATCAAGGATCAGACTCTTACGATTGAGAGTGAGTTGTAACTCAATTTTATGAAACCACATTATTTGTTATCATCATTTCTTAGTTCTACTTTCTCATCTATTGCAGGTGCGGAGAAGGTAGTTGGATGGGCCTTAAGCCATCATTTAATGCAGAATCTAGAAGCAGATCCTGATTCTAGAGTTCTTTTATCTAGCGAAAGGTTGTCTACGCTTTCTGCTTTTTTCCCTTTTGAATATATTTCTTTCTGCCAGTTCATGTAATTCTGTATTGCAATTCTTTCAGTATTCAACATGGGATCAGCATCTTACAGGCTATCCAGAATGAATCTAAGTGCTTGAAGAAGTCACTTAAGGTTTCTATTACAAGTTATTGTTGTTGGCTCTTTTATTAATTAGATTTTATTTTTTTCCATTTCATTTTATTTTTAAATAAAGTCTTGACGACAACACTAATGGTTAAATATATTAATAATTTCCACTCTCTTTGTTAACTTAGGATGTTGTTACGGAGAATGAGTTTGAGAAAAGGCTTTTAGCAGATGTTATCCCACCCAGTGATATAGGAGTCACATTTGATGATATTGGAGCTCTTGAAAATATAAAGGATACGCTAAAGGAGTTGGTGATGCTTCCTTTACAAAGGCCTGAACTTTTTTGCAAGGGGCAGTTGACTAAGGTATAAGAAATAATAAATAGGATGTCTTGTTAGTTATCATCAATGCATGGATCTTCTTCATTCATAATCTTTTTTCCTTTACCTTATGTATGGCATGGTAATTATGGTAATTAATTTTTTATTTTATTTTATTTTATTTTAAAACGACTATTGCAGTTTCGGGAACTCTAACTGACTGTTTAGCTTGTAAGCGTCAATTTTATTTATAACAGATAGGTAAGAAGTTAGAAGTGAACATTGAGGTAAAGCTTTAGGGAAGAAGGGTAGATAACACCAAACCTCTCGGAAGTTTGGCAATTTTCCATCCTCTCTTGCTTTACCAGCAAGAGAGAAATGGAGGGAGGGCCACTGATGACTAACGAGGTGCTAACGTTTTTAATCACTAGCTCCATCCTGATGAAGTTCTTAGGATCTTTCCCATATACTTTTCCTAATTCCTAAAGAAAATGACAAAGTTAAGAACTTTTTTGGAGCAAGAGTGTCTATTGGGAACTACAAAATGTATGTTTTCCCAAATACCTAAAGAAAACAGACCTCTTGATTTTTTTGTCCCACCCATATATGATAAATGACCTGCTCTTTGAAGTTGAAATCTGTCGATTAGGGTTAAGAATTATTAGTCTTGCCCTAAACAAGAGAAGGCTAATTTCATTCGAAAAGCTACCACATTTGGGCATCGACATCTTTAGCAGATCTTCTACAGAGATTGAATCAATTGGGCTGAAGAGCACAATGCAGATTTTCCTTTTGATTCCACATTATTCTAGATACAAATGCCACCCAGGCCAGATGAAAATGTTAACTTCCTAAGGAAGAGAGGAAGACACGGGTGTCGGTCAGAGCAAAACTTTTCTTGAGTGTCAAAGTTACAACAATATCAGTATTCTTAGCTGAAACTTTTCGTTGATGATATGGATCTATTGCTCATTATTTTTGTACTACACAAATATTAGATTTTTTTTCTTCCAACACTTGCTATATAACTGGTTATTTAACTGAAACTTTTTGGTGAAAGAATCTTACTGCTATTATTATATGTGAAGCCATGCAAGGGCATTTTGTTATTTGGCCCACCTGGAACAGGTAAGACGATGCTCGCAAAAGCTGTGGCTACTGAAGCTGGTGCAAATTTTATCAACATTTCCATGTCAAGTATTACGTCAAAGGTTAACCATCCAAACAATTATTATAAATTTTGACTTTTCCGTATTCCGTTGTGGTTTACTCCATTAATTTTACAAATTCTTGTCTTTCAGTGGTTTGGTGAGGGTGAGAAGTATGTGAAAGCTGTTTTCTCTCTAGCCAGTAAAATTGCCCCAAGTGTTGTATTTGTTGATGAAGTAAACCTCTCATATCCTCTGTTTATCATTCCAAATATTATGGGTATCTCTTCACCATGGGTTTCCTTTTCTAATGGATGGTGTTTATTAGGTTGACAGCATGTTGGGTCGAAGAGAAAACCCAGGAGAACATGAAGCCATGCGAAAGATGAAAAATGAATTTATGGTGAACTGGGATGGTTTGCGAACCAAAGAGACCGAAAGGGTGCTGGTTCTTGCAGCCACAAACAGACCTTTTGACCTTGATGAAGCTGTTATTCGAAGGCTTCCTCGTAGGTAAACAGTTACCTAAAAATTGCTAATCCAGTTGCCTAAAAAGTATTGATTGGATTCAGAGCTCGTTATCTGTCTGTTCATGTCCTGGGAGAAACGCATGGTCGCCTTATAATCTTTTTTATTTATCGTTCATTCGTTGAAGACCCGCATTTTGTTTCATCTGCAGGCTGATGGTCAATTTGCCAGACGCTCCTAACAGAGCAAAGATTCTTAAAGTTATTTTGGCTAAAGAAGATTTGTCTCAGGACTTTGATTTTGATTCGGTTGCTAGTATGACAGATGGATATTCTGGCAGTGACCTGAAGGTGAATTCCGAATACTCTACGGTTTCTTACTTTTTGTAGCTGCAACAAACTTATTTATTTACTTACGTTTTACAACAGAATCTTTGTGTTGCTGCTGCGCACCGTCCGATTAAAGCAATATTGGAAAAGGAAAAGAAGGCAAGTTTCTTTCAATGAGTGAGCTAGTTGCCACATGCTCGATTTCTTTTATATAAATTAGATGACATAGTTGATTCAGTTTGCTTGCACGATCTTTTCTGATGATGCAAAACAATATTCTTAAAGAAAAATGGTCCTTAACGTGGTGCGGTGGTCGAAGGCTTGGGATTTGAAGGTGTGCTCCCTTCAACGTTCCAGATTCAAGACTCACTTATGACATTATTTGTAGACACCTCCCATGTCTCTACTCTTTTGATGCCTGCCGCCTGCGGATGCTTGGTTTAGGGATGAGCACGGTTATTCTGGATATAGTAGAGAAAAACTTCGATTTTCCAGTTTCCAATATATATTCCTAAAGAAAAATGGGAACTCAAACAAGCTCATCATATTGGTTTGGTTTCTTGTTGTTGTCGCATTGACAGGAGCGTGCTGCAGCTCTTGCAGATGGCAGGCCTGCTCCAGCCCTCAGTGGAAGCGAGGATATTCGACCCCTAAATATGGACGACTTTAAATATGCTCATGAACGGGTAACAGGAGATATTAAATTATATGAATTCATATTTTTAGCCCTTTTTTCTGGCTTGTCTTATATATGCTGAGGAATTTATCGAACCAGGTATGTGCAAGTGTCTCATCCGAATCCGTAAACATGACCGAGCTGTTACAGTGGAACGAGCTCTATGGTGAAGGAGGTTCTAGAAGAAAGCAGGCTCTCAGTTACTTCATGTAAGGTGGTATTTGTACAAATCCTTCAGTCTCTCATTAATTTCCTCCATGCTTCTCTAGACCCCAGTGCTCACTCAAATCTAATTTATATTTATCATGGGGTCTTTCTAGAAGCCAGTTTAGTATGAAAAGTATAGGTTTTTGTCACCTTTTTCCCCCTTTTCTTTCTCCTTAAAAGTTAGTTCAGAATGTTGGTATAGGAATGTATCTGATCATAGTTTGGTCATCCGCAACCTGTGTTTTGTGTCATCAGTAAAAATGTAACGTAAATTTGTAACTTTATTTACTTGAGGCAGAGGAAAAGAATCACCATGTTCTAACACTTTTCCCCTCATTATTTGCTGGGTTGAACAATAAGCTTTTGTAGTAACATATCGTACCCTGCAGATGGAGATAAAAATCTTTTGAGCAAAACAAACTTCTCATTCATCTAAGTGTTTTTTTCCCTTCACATCCAAATGTTGTAGGGTCAGGCGGTATGTCCCATGACATTAGTTGAGGTGCACGAAAACTGGCTCGGGTAGTCACAAATATAAAAAATAAATAAAATAATAATTAAATTAAATTAATCTATGATTTTTTTTGTGTGAGTTCAACGAGTAGGGGACCAAACCTATAACCTCTTGATTTGTAGGATACCGTTGAGCTATTGCTCTTCACACTTCCATTTTAATAGTTAATGAACTCTTTGATAGTCTTAGATTATGGGATTGAACTATGTTTCAAAAAAAATTATGGGATTGAACTCATTATCTCTACTCTACGTCCACCTAAAGTAGATTACCTTCGTCACTGTCAACACTTATTTTTTCGAGCTTGTTTAGTTTTTTTCTTCTTCCCTTCCCCACTAAATAAAAGGTTTTGTTTTGGTTTATTTAGGTTAACACATAGATTTCAACTCGTTAGACAAGGCTAATAGCCTTGAACAAGATCTCTGTTCTATCTATAGATGTCCTTTGAGTCCCCAAGTCACTGACTGATCACATTTCAAATTCTACCTTCAATTATTTCTTTATTTTGATTTTTTGCCGTGCGGTGAGCTTGAGTTCTTAAATTTGGGTTTAGTTTCCAATTTGGTTTCTATGTTTTAAAATTAAACATTTTTTAACTTTGAACTTTCAATAACGCTCACTTAAAATTAATTGTTAGTTAACATTAAATTTAAATTTCAACATATCTATCACGTGATTATTTTAATCTTTACCTGATTAGAAGGAAATAGGTAAAATAGGAAACTTAAAAAATACATAAAGATTAAAAGTGAGCATCGAAGGTAAAAGTGTTAATTAAACTACATCTCAAACTTAAAGACTAAAATGGTAATTTGTCCTTACTTAAGCCTGGTAGTATGTTCTCTTAATTTTGGTCTTTGAGCTTCTTTGTGGGGTTGGGTTTGTGAATACCATAATCTATTCTTCCATATTTCTTGATAAAAGTTCGATTAAAGAAAATGCATTTTTCAACTTCCTACAGTAAAATGTTAAATATTCATTTAAAAAAAATAATAAAAATAAATAAATATTCAAATCTTCATCTTTGGAATGTGGGGCTAAACTTTTTTTTGGAGGTTTAAATTTTAATGGTGTTAGTTGATACCAACATGAGAAGTGATTTTATGTCCATATTCATTGGAAATCCTGCTTCTTGTTTGGATTTCATATTTAATAATAATCTCAGATTTTTTTTTTGGAGTATAATAATCTCGTTTTTTTTAAGAAAAAAATGTCTTGTAACACATGATACTGTTTTTCCCTTATTCCAATTCAATTCTATCGTATGCATTCAAATTTTAAAATTCTATCGAATAGAGATGTGGATGGAGGGTCAGAATAAATGCTTATCAATTTTGCATTTTCCCAAAATTGAAATTATTGTACTCTGTTGATTTTACTTTTAAAATTGTGAATTTTTAATGTATAATAAAAATTGGCTAAAAAATTATAGCACAAAATTGAAAATAATTGCATATATACCAAAAAATTAAAAGTAGTCGAGTAATTGAGTTGAATCACTAGTTATCGAATAAATTTGATAAAAATGTGCTATAATTTTAATAGAGAGTTCTAAAATTGGTATACATAATAAAATTTCTTTAAAAAAATACTAACAAACAATAAAACTAATACATTTTAATAATCCAAAGAAATCAATATTTGTTTTAATTTATTTCCTCTCTCCGCCGTTGCCACTTGCCGGGATGCCATCGCCGCCTGGTCCTCCACTTATTTATTTCTTCTCTTCCGATCACCGTATCTACAGAAACATCAGGTTTCGTTCTCGGTTTACCACAAACGGGCCAACATTGTATAAATAAAGCAAAATCGATTAAACCCAAAACCGACCCGATTTCGAACCCAACCGAACCAGTTCGGTCTTTTTCGGTTTAGCCATATTCAAGCAAGAACGAACTTCATCTCTCAGAAAAAGGATGATTCTCTATAGTTGTAGTGAGTGACGGTAGTTTACGGTTTGAATTCCACGAACGGATCTTCTCTACTCTTTCAGAATTTTGTTCATTGATCCGTAAATCTCAAATCTGAAAACTCCATTTCCGTTTTCAGAGTCCGATTGGAGATTGTTCCCGACGATCGCCGCCATTTGAAGCCACCGGAGAGAGCGAATTTCCATGGCGGATCTGGTTTCACCGCCGCATAGATCGGCCAACGACTTCTTTTCCGATCCACTTGATTCGCATCCTCTCTGGTTCAAGCCTGACCTATTTCTCTCCCCGGACTTTGATTCCGAGTCCTACATATCCGAGCTCCGCACATTTGTCCCGTTCGATACTCTCCGATCTCAGCTCCACTCTCATCTCTCCGCTCTGAACCGCGAGCTCATTGATTTGATCAATCGCGACTACACCGACTTCGTCAACCTCAGCACGAAGCTCGTCGATGTGGAAGCGGCAGTCGTGCGAATGCGAGCTCCTTTGGTTGAGCTCAGGGAGAAAATTGAGCAATTCAGGGCTTCTGTGGAGTTTTCTCTCTCAGCTTTGCAGAATGGATTGCGGCAGAGATCGGAGGCAGCATCGGCTAGAGAGGTCTTGGAATTGTTGCTTGATACGTTTCACGTCGTGTCGAAGGTAGTGTGTGTGTTTTTTAATTTCATGTTGATGGATATGGCATTGATGACTACTGTAGAGTGCATTTCAGTTGGAATTTGGATTTCGAAATGTTTCGATGCTTTTAGAGAGTTGTATAGTAGACTGGAATGAAGAGTGTTGATTGACTACCAATTAACTTTATGGTTCTCGTGAATGCCGGCAACAAGTTTGTTTAGATTTGTAGTAATTCATCGCGTCGCGGCCTGTGTATTAGTGTTTTAATCTCTTATAGGTGTTTAACATTGTCATTGTTGTGGGTCATTTGGATATTACATCAATGAAGTTTTATTCGAATGCAATGGAAAATTATACTTTCTGACATTTTTCTGGAAAATGATATGCAATAGAGCTTCTCATGATGTTTCTTGTGCATTACAATGTCATCTTATATACGTGCTGCTTAAATTCTGGACTTTTTAGGATTGGGAGAATATAATGAGAAGAGAAATGCTACCATTTATAAGATTGTCTTGCTTCATTGTTGAAAAAGAATTTCAATTACTGAGAACCTAACCCTTTAGAATTGGCTGGAGAAGGCAAGTCAAAATTCAAGGAAGTTCGTCTAAACTCTCTCTCTATTGGCCAACAAGAGCAGTAGCTCAAGCGGCATTAGTGCATACCCATTGACCATAAGGTCGAATCCTCCTACCCTCAATTGTTGTAATCTCAAAAAAAAGTATCTCTCTCTTATTGATATGCTTACGTAATATATTCATGTAAAGTTGGAAGATTGTGCCTTGAATTCAATTGATAGCTGTACTCATCTCAACCATTGCATGAGCTATTTATCTGTGCCTTTACAAAGCTTTGATTGTTTGCTGATCTGGTTCCTTTAGATCTTTGTTTGAGTATCTTCATACTTATGCTAGCTATCATTACTCAGTTGGATATTCATTGGTGTAGGTTGAAAAACTGATCAAGGAGCTTCCTAGTGCACCTGCTGATGGCTCAAATGGAAATATGACCTTAACAGATAAAAGTGTATCAAGTAATGGTACTTCAATATCACACATGGAGAACGGAACAAATCTTAGAGAAACCCAAAGCATGCTCTTGGAAAGAATTTCCAGTGAAATGAATCGGTTGAAATTTTACATCGCTCATGCACAGGTCTCATCTACAGCTTTCATAGAACTATCATGCCGTCATATGATCATATCTATGTTGTTGGAAAGATTTAGTGATGAAATCTCTCGAATTTACATGGAGCATTTAGGGACTGGGTGTTCTTGCACAAGTTGAACCAATTATGTTTTATTTCTTGCATGAGTGAACTTTACCGAACAAAGATGGTTTTCTCTTGGATTAAAAGATGAAGTTATTGAACTTCTAATTTTGTTCTCAATGTCATTGTTCGGTAAATAATTTCCGATGATGTTAGAGTTAGTTTCTAGTTTCATTCCCCCAATGATTTTGTTTTTTAAAGAAAGGAAAACATTTTCATTGATGGGTGAAGGTGTTACACTACCTATCGAAACACAAAATAGGGGAAGAAAGTAGCTTAATACATAGGCCAATAAAAGAGCAAAAATCTGAGGATTAGACCGGTAAATTACAAGCCTGACCGATAACCATGGAAATAATGAGAAAATACATGAATAGAAACCTGAAGCTGGGCTTCGGCTGGGATTGTAGAGAGCTTTTAGAGAGAGAAACCTTTAAGTTTTAAAGAGGGGGTGCCCGTCCAACTTGATGAAACTTGATTTTTTCTACTTCTTTATACATATATATTTGTTTTCTTTTTAACAAATAGACATATTTAGTTATCAAGACCTAGAAAAGTAAAAATTCTCCACAATTCCATGTATGCTCAACAGTAGTATCCAGACTACTGTTGTGTTGACCACACGGAATATGTGCATGTTCCATGCTAGAGTTCTTACAAAAAATTGTATGCCCGAGCCCGACAGTTGTAGCCAGACAGTACACTGAAATGAATTTCTAAAACCCATTGTTCTTTTCTACTAATGCTCTCTCATCTGTTAAATTTTTGAACTGGCAAGAGATTACAATTTTTCCCAGTATCTGAATGGCTTTGTTATTGTTCATCAGTCCATGTTGATGGTCCATCCATTTCAATTTCAACTTCTGGAAGATACTTTTGTTTCCATACCTATTGTTTGTCTGTGTTATGCCAGTACAGAATCTTCCCTTTATTCAAAATATGGACAAGAGGATTCAAAGTGCCAGCTTGTTGCTGGACACGAGCTTAGGACATTGTTTTGTTGATGGACTTGAACATCGTGATGAAAATGCTATTTACAATTGCTTACGTGCCTATGCTGCCATTGACAACACGACAAGTGCAGAAGAAATCTTTCGCTCTACTGTTGTAGCACCATCAGTTCATAAAGTTATTCCACATGGAGTTTCAGGCATGGATGCCGGATCATCTGGTGATGATTTGGAAAATGATTACAAGCAAATGAAACAATTTATTGATAAAGACTGCAAATTTTTGTTAGAAATATCTGCTACAGGTTATTACCTTTTCTTGCTGTTCTATTCTATTCCCATCGACGTACAGCAATCTTGCTGTTTTATGTTGCTTGAAAAGTATCCAACTGTCGCTTTGGGATGGTTTTGTTCTTGTTTTGTTATGCATGTGCTTTCAGAATATCATTTGTCAATAAATCATGTGTATTGCTTTAGTCTTTTTAAAATTACCACTTCCAAGCTCATCATTTTGACGTTCGTTGACTATTGAGGTCAAAGAAAAGTGGGAACTATTTCATGTTCCTAAACTTTTACGTTCATTTTATTGTTACGATGCTGTAATTGAGCTTATGAATTTTTATCCATTCAGAAAACTCAGGACTACATGTATTTGACTTCTTGGCTAATTCAATCCTGAAAGAGGTTCTCTCTGCTATCCAAAAGGCAAAACCAGGTGCATTTTCTCCAGGAAGACCTACTGAATTCTTAAAGAACTACAAGTCAAGCCTTGATTTCTTGGCATACTTGGAAGGTAGACATCTAACTCTTTTTCTGTGTTATTTTTGCAGATTTAAATAATCTTGTGCACTAAATTTGGAAATCAAACAATATTACGATTGAATGACACCATTTAGAGATCATATAATTGCATCTTTGATGAAGAATATTTTGCATTACATTAACATTGTCCATTGGCGAAGGCTATTGTCCTTCCAGGTCTGCTCTTGCTAAATTTCGAGCTGCAGCTGTGTATACCGAGTTCATGAAGCAATGGAATACTGGGGTCTATTTTTCTCTGAGGTAATCATGATAATTTATTTCCAGTTTTAACTTCATCAGATCAATTCGATATAATAGAAGCATTGTATTCAATGGATCTGAGTCTTGTATCTTCACTTGATATCAGGTTTCAAGAAATAGCGGGGGCTTTGGATTCGTCCCTTTCAGCAACTAGTCTAACCCCCGTTCAACCATCATCTTCTGGCCAGGGAAATACTCAGGACCTATCCTTGAAGCAGAGTGTAATGCTTTTAGACTGCCTGAAAGCGTGCTGGAGAGAGGATGTTCTTGTCCTTTCTTGTTCTGACAAGTTCCTTCGTCTATCTTTGCAGCTCCTTTCAAGGTGAGTGCATGCTAACTTGGATGGTTTGGACATGTACATATCTATTATACTATGAAACGACTGACTCGCTTGCACACTTGTTTAACGTGAACAGATACTCTAACTGGTTGTCATCTGGTCTAGCAGCCCGTAAGATGGGTACGGGCTCCAACCCAGGTTCTGAATGGGCTGTAGCAGCTGCCCCAGATGATTTAATATATGTGAGCATCATGCCTAAAAATAAAATAGTAGTAGTAGTAATTGTAGAAATGTAAATCAAGTCACAAGATTGGGGATTAAGAATATGATAAGAAAGCGCAGTAGTATTGAATAATAAGATAGTTTATTGATAGTGACTCCCAAGAACCAGAGCATATAAGCCTCAAGTTCT
>JBBMEF010000004.1:7618185-7642040 GCA_037832685.1 Sicyos baderoa
GCTCCGATTTATTCTTACTCGTCCCGAAGCCTAACTGTTCACTATCGACTAGTTTAAAATTATTTAACACGCTCTGATGGTAGGTAGACCACAAGAGCTTGTAAAACATGAATTAAAAATTGTTAAAAGACCTGAAAATGTGATTAATGTAGGTACTAACAATCAACTACCTAAACGAATGTAAGTTTCTGGAATTTTAATAACTCATCTATGACCGGCAGCCGGTCATCAATGAGAATTTCTCATCTATGACCGGCTGCCGGTCATAGATGAGCCTGTCATCCATGGACATTGATGACCGGTAGTCATTTACCTGTCATCTTTCTTTATGCCGGTCATAAATGCCTCCGTGTTTTTTTTTTTAAATTTTTCGGCCGGTCATAAATGACCAAATTTCTACTAGTGTCAAATAAAGTTGATTTTTTTTTTAAGGGAGTAGATTTTTTTTAGTCCTTTTTTTTAGGGTTTAGTCTTATTTTGGTTATAATGTGTAGTTCTAGCAACACAATAAATCCCCGAAAGGGTCAATGACGCAAATAATTTCAACACTAATGTTACGGGTTCGAACCCCGGAAGAGACTGTATTTGTAATTCGTCTCCTTCAATTTGTACCAATTTGTATTCAAAAAAATAAAAAAAAAATGCTAACATTTCTTATTTAGTTTACTAATAATAACTTTAGCAAAAAAGGAAATATAAATTATCTTGATAGGGAAAATAAAAAACATTTGCACATTTTATAATGGAATGTTTAATGAAGTTTGTATTTACATGAAACACCTTACCATATAAACAAAAGCTACCTAATGAACAGAATGGACGAGTTTCTGTGTTCTTTTTAATTGTTAATATTTCATGATATTATACGCCTACACCATTATGGTGGCTAAAATGGGCCAATTAATTGACTAAAAAAGAAGGGCCAATTAAATTTATATTAGGAAATATTATTATATTTATTAAAACGCTGTAATTTGATTAAAAAGAAGAAAAAAAAGCTGTACTAAATTGAATGAGATATTTGGATGAGAAATTATACTAAAGAGATATTTTAAATAGTTAAAATATAGAGTTGTAATAAAAAATATATTTAGATGTGAGATTTTTGTTTTTGAGGATTTAGAATCAAACACTTATTTGAATATATATTTAAAGATGAATGGTTAAAAAAACAATGATTATAAATTAATTATATTAGTTATTTTGAATAACTAAAATTGATAAGTTATTTTGAATAATTGTAAGTGAATAATTATAAATGAGTGATTATAAATGAGAAGTTATTTTTAATAGTAAAAATGAGGAGTTCTTTTGAGTAGTTATAAAAAATCCTTTATTTTTTCTTAAATATGACAAATAAACACTCCCAAAATTTAAAATCAGGGTTATATTATTATGGAATGGTTGAAGTGGTGAGTTCAATCTATAATGACCACTTACAATCTAAATAGTATATCTCGTGGTCATGATGTTAATCGACGTGCGCACAAATTAAGCCGGATAGTCACGAATATAAAAGAAAGAAAAAAAAGGAAAACGGGGTTATTGAATTTCCCATGCAACCTTTCATCACTTGAAATAATTTAATTTTTTTTTTTTTTTGTCATTTCTATAAAAATTCCTCGTGTCCTGTCTTAAGCAGATAGGAAATCGAAGGGAAGGAAAAAAAAAAAAAAAAAAAACCCAGGAGAGAGTCATGGTTTCAACGAGAAGAAGTGGATCTCTCTCTGGAAGCAATAGCAAAAGATCTTCATCTTCAGAGGAGAAGCCATCGTCACCGAAGCGTCAAAAGGTTTTTTGTTCGATAAGTAGAATCTAACTCTTTGATTTCGCCAGTATTGAGTTTATTGGAACGATTATTGGAGTTTTTTTTTTGGGAGTTTCGGTTGTTGATTTGAACAGAGATTTTGAATTTCAGGCGGAAAATGGCTGTGGTTCTGAGAAATCGATGCCAGCTGCTGAGAATTTTAAGGAATTGTGCACTCCGCCGACTGTGGATCCCGGCGAGCTTGAACCTGGCGGTGGCCCGATCGCCGGAGCTGATGCTGGAGAAGGTGTGAGCTCGTTGAAGGAGGATGCTGCACCGGCGGCCGCTGCTGTTACCGCTCCTGTCGCCGAGGGTAGGTGGTTCGTACTCCCAAGTTTTTAATTGTTTATACAATTTAGTTTTAGCTGATTGAAATTAAGAATGTCGAGTTTTGTGTTTGATTTGGTTTGTTTAATATGTTGAAGGAACTTCGCTGGTGGGAGATAAGCTTAGGAGTTCGTTTTCATCATGGAGTCTCTATGGTGCGAAGCAGAATCCACATTTCGAGACGACGGTTCCTTGGTGTAGGCTTCTCTCACAGTTCGGTCAGGTAATTCAACGCTCATTCAAGGAAATGAAACATACAATTTGGTTTTTGTTTATTAGTTTTGAAGTCGCGAATTATAGATCCAAGTCAAATTGAATTCCCACTTGTTCTTCTAATATGCCCGATGCAGCTTCATCGCCTGCTTAATTTATGATGTATAGTATTATGTGGGCTCCATCTGGGGATTTTGATCAATGTTTTAAATGCAGAACTCCAATGTTGATATTTTCTTGTCGAATTTTACCATTGGTTCTAGTAGAGTTTGCAACTTTCTCTTGAAAGATCACACAGTTGGCGGGACGCTTTGCAGGATCAAGCACACTCAGGTAACTTTGAACCTATATAAAAATCTCTTTAGCCCATTAAATATAGAAACAAGAAGTTGATGTACATGCTGTTGTACAACTTGTATTTCAATTAACTTTAAGAGATTGTCCCCTAGGGGTGGCACAATGGTTGAACCCTTGGGTGTTAGAGGTGTACTCTCCTTGGCATTCTAGGTTCGAGACTTGTGTTGGGATTAATTTCTCGGGTGGTCCCCTTCCCAACTCTTGTCCTACGATGTATCTTGGTGCCACAGTCGAGGGAGGGCCAATGGTGCCCCCGGGTTTAGAGGAGCGAAGGTCCGAGTTCCCGGGTCATCATAAAAAAAAAAAAAACTTAAATAGAGTGTTCTCAAATCTCAAGTGCCTAGATATTTTTATTACTACCATTTTGTTAGTACGTGTTCATAAACTATGAACAATTGACTGGACTTTTACTTTTGGGGTGAACAGCGTGAGGGCAGTAGTTCTGTAGCTATGCTTGAAAGTACTGGAGGCAAGGGATCAGTGATGGTCAATGGGTTGGCAGTCAAGAGGAGCACCAGCTGTGTGCTTAATTCTGGTGATGAAGTGATCTTTGGTACTATAGGGAACCATGCTTATGTATCCTTCAGTTCTTAAATCAGTTTGTTTTGTTTATTTATTGTTTATCTATTGTTATCCTCCATGTAACCAAGTCCTGCCTATTGCCTTTCAACAATTGTGACATTTTTCTTGATTTCCGCCAACATAGATATTTCAGCAACTTGTGCTCGATGTCCCAATTAAAAGTTTAGAGGTTTCGAGTGGTGTTGGAAAATTCTTGCAGCTCGGAAAGAGGACTGGTGATCCTTCTGCTGTGGCTGGGGCCTCAATTTTGGCTTCCCTATCAAGTCTCAGACAGGATATATCACGTTGGAAGCCTCCTTCTCAGACCAGTTCTAAAACACACCAAGGTGCTGAACTGCCTTCTAATTCTGCTGTTCATGATGCAATAGAACTTGAAATTGATGCACTTGAAAGCAACTCGAATTCAGAAGTACGAAATGATAAAGCTGTAGACTCAAGCACAACTAACCGGAATCTTCATCCCGGCTCCAATCCAGACGTTGTCATAGAGGCAGGCAATGTAAAACTCTCTGGGGTGAATGATTTGATAGGGCCTTTGTTCAGGATGTTAGCTCAGTCAACTAGTTGTAAACTGAAATTGAGCAAAAGTATCTGTAAACAGGTAATGGAAGAAAGAAACCAGTGGATTGGGGAGTTGCAGCCAGCATCAACTTCGGGAACGTCTCTACGGTGTGCAGCATTTAAAGAAGACGTACACGCGGGAATTGTCGATGGAAGAGACTTAGAAGTTTCATTTGAGAACTTTCCATACTATTTGAGGTACACATTCTATCATTACATGTTTAGTTCTTCATTTGTGGTTTTAATTGTTGTGTGATTAAGTTACCATTTCTATGCCAGCTTCCAATCCATTTTCTCTTACCAGAAGTGTCTGAAATGTTCAACCCATGATTGAATGCATCCATTTTTTTCTTTCTTTCTTTTGCCTCTTTAGACGCAATGTTACCATTGATATGTGTATATCATTGTTCTGGCAAAAATAGTGTGATGTGCTTCATTATTGGGTGTCCTGTATCAAAATGAAGCGTCTTGTATCAAGGGCGGCAAACTAGGTGCTTTGTAAATTGTGTAATTTTTAAGATGCTGGTCCTTAAGATTAGCCGAGAGAAATGGACAACATACTTGGGAGTTAGGACTATTTTTCTTTTTTTTGATAAGAAACACACTTAGGAGTTGGGATCTAAAACCAAAACTCACTTCGGAGTTAGGACTAACATTTTTTGGGTTGAAAACTCTTCAAGCTGCTTACTTTGCACTGTTATCTTACAACTCCAACTAAATTCCTCAATGTATTTAAGCTTGTGAATTAGGCAATAATTCTAAATAATAACATTGATTAGAAAAGTATGTGCTAACTTCTTAGTATGAAGAGATGTCTTTTTTAAATGGCACATGAGAAGAAACCATTGAGTTGATAATAGCTAGATCGTGGTTTCTCTAAGGCTCGTATGATTTGAAAATTAGTAATACGGGAGGCACCAAATTGAGCTTGTAAGGGAGGATGATGCACATTAAAGCATATGAAATACAATATTGAACTTTTTTGTTTCCTTCAATTGTTTCTTTGTATTGATAGGCAATTTGTATCGCTTTCATTCAAAATGTTTTGATTACTGTCTCCAAGGGGTGGTGCGGTGGTCAAAGGCTTGGGCTTTGAAGGTGTGCTCCTCTCAAGGTTCCAGGTTCGAGACTTACCTGGGACTAACGTGGTTATCCTGGGTATAGTGGAGTGAAACTCCTATTTCTCAGTTTCCAAAAAGAAGTTTTGTTTCCTATAAAAGAAATACATTATTGAACTTTTATTTGCAACTAAACTACCAATGGGTAACCATATGGGTTTATCCTGTGGTCAAGAAGGCCTTAAGAAACCAAAAGATTATGAGTTCGATCTATGGTGGTCACCAACCTAAGAATTAAGCTGACTCAGATATTCACAAATATTGTAGGGTTAGATGATATGTCATTTGAGAATAGTCAGGGTGCGCTTAAGCTGACTCAGATATTCACAAATATTAAAAAAGAAACTACCAACGGGTTGAAACATTTTCAATATAGAACTAAACGAAGATATTGGGGGACCAATTACCATTGACCTAAATAAACTTATCCCACAAGTCCTTCTAACATTTTTGCACATTATGAAATTGTGGTAACTTTGTTTGCTTTTTGTAGTGAGAGTACGAAGAATGTGCTTATTGCCGCTTCATTCATACACTTGAAGCATAAAGAACATTCAAAGTACACCTCAGAATTAAATACGGTGAATCCACGAATTCTACTTTCTGGTCCTGCTGGTTAGTCTCTCTCCCTCTCGGTAGTAAAGGTTGAAGAATCCATTGTCCATATTCCTAATAATACTTGAATTACATTGGAAAATGTTGTTGCAGGTTCAGAGATATATCAAGAGATGCTAGCAAAGGCACTTGCCAATTACTATGGGGCTAAGCTACTAATATTTGATAGCCATTCGTTTTTGGGTGTAAGATTGAAATTATATTTTTGATTTGATATCCTAGTCAAGCTTTTTCTGAATGTTCATTTCACTATTTGAGGGGGGTTTCTTGTACTTAGTATTCAACATTATGCCTGCAGTACTGTTCCATGAAGCAGATATCACCTTTCATTCATTCTTTATTTTTCCCTTTTGAAATTTCATTTTGTTAGAGTTGATGAGGAGTCAGGACTGCTCCTATGTGTTTCAGGGTTTATCATCAAAGGAAGCAGAGATGCTGAAGGATGGAATTAATGTTGCAAAATCTTGTAATTGTTCTAAACAGAGTAATGTATCTACTGAGATCACCAAGATCACCGATCAAATGACTGGTGAAGAAGATACACCGAGCTCTACAAATGCCACTGATTCTCAACCTAAGATGGAGATGGAGTCAATGCCATCTTCCTCTGGGACAACAAAGAATATTTTTTTTAAATTTGGTATATGTTTTAAAAAATTATGCATCTATGCCGAGCTTCTTATTCTTTTGTTTATAGTATGTTGTAGAATTCCTTGATTTAGTCACCAAAAATTTACACAAGTATGGAAATTTCAGGTGATAGAGTAAGATTTATAGGTTCAGCTTCGGGTGGGATATATCCAACAACGTCTCCCTCAAGGTACGATACTTACACAACATATATATGTATTATGAGGTTAATACTTATGTATTCTATGGGATAACTTCTTTGTTAGCAACTTAGCATATACTTCGTCCAGCTATTTGCCCTTTTTTTTATTTAAATATAGACCAACTTTGCTATGCAGAATGTTTTAATTAATTTGATTTTACGTAATATATACCCACTGACGTGCAACAGCTTCATTGTGTACTCTTAGAATTTATGGTTGAAGATTGAATTTCGAGTTTTACGAATATGTAGGCATTGACTACTTTCACTTACATAGATGTGCTGAATTTTCTTGTTACTTTAACTCTCTTCCATTGAGCCTTTATATACATAATCATTTTTTAACAAAGGCTTACTGGTTCGTTATTAGTTCTTATTGGGTGGTTTTCTATAATCCAGTTTAGTTTCTTGTGGAAGTTTCTGTTTCCTTTAATGCAAGTTTTTTTTAATAATTAAAATGGTATTTTCTTTGAGATTGTGCTTAACACATTCTGTTGAAGTATATATTTGGAACAGATGCCAGAGATTTGGGAGACTAACCCTACCATTGTAGTGAGGGTATATGATGCTATTTTCTTTGGTTCAGTGGCTACTGTATCTTTTGCATTAATGTACACAAACATTTTGTGAACACTGTATCAGCATGGACATTGAAATCCTTATTAAATATGAACTTAAACATACGTAATTTTAGTTTCATATAATCAAACCTTTTTTTAATGTGAGAGTTATGAAGGGTACCTTTTGACTTTTGCTTGTATGCGTATTGCATGGTATGATTATTTTATTCTCTGCACATACAAGACACATAACCGAAATCCTCTTTCTACTTGCTTTTGGGTTGTAGAATTATCTTCTTATCAATGTCACGATGATAGCTCATTTACTTGTTATGCCATAAATAATGATTTTTTAAAATACTTTCCAGGGGCCCAACCAATGGAACTCGTGGAAAGGTTGTATTAACTTTTGACAACAACTCTTCGTCAAAAATTGGTGTTAAGTTTGATAAACTTATACCAGATGGTGTTGATCTTGGGGGATGTTGTGAAGGAGGCTATGGATATTTTTGTAATGGTATTATATTTTGATCATGCACATTCCATAAATTTGGTTGCATAAATTTGAGAATGAGTGACGTGTTCTTTCTTATCTCTTTAGCTACCGATCTTCGTTTGGAGAACTCTGGCGTTGAAGAAATGGATAAGATACTTATTGATATTTTATTTGAGGTAGTTATTATTTTTATTTCTTTATTTTTTGTTTTGTTTAGTCTTTTAGTTTCTATTTTAGAAGAATAAATTTCTTTTGTTCTTAATTCTTGGTTAATCTTATTAGCCTTTCTAACATGTCTAATCAGGTGGTGTTTAGTGAAAGCAGAAAATCACCTTTCATTTTGTTCATGAAAGATGCTGAGAAGTCTCTTGTTGGAAATATAGATTCATATTCTACTTTTAAAAGTAGACTTGAAAAGCTTCCCGACAATGTTATAGTAGTTGGCTCTCATACTCATACTGACAACCGCAAGGAGAAGGTGATTCCTATCAAATGTTACTTTCCTGGAGTTGAGCTTAGATTTACCTTCAACTTTGTTCCAATTTGTTTGTTGAGACGTTTAAAAGTTTTTTCGTGATGATTTATCTATTTTATTTTTATTCCAAAATGTTAGAGAATATGGAGTTCCACCTCAAAACCAATTGGCCATGAGGGGAGTATTCCACATCTCTTATAAATGAGTTGTAGAATCCTCACCTTTCCAATGTGGGACAATTGGCATAAGGTGAGTATCTCCAACATTCCCCCTCAAGATGGCGGCCATATCGGGAAATGCCTCAATCGGCCATGAGGGGGAGTATTCCACATCTCTTATAAATGAGTTGTAGAATCCTCACCTTTCCAATGTGGGACAATTGCCACAAGGTGAGTATCTCCAACACAAAAAATGGCGTTCATAATATAGCACCTATCAGGCATTAATATTTTGAGAATGTGAGTATTTGTGAAAATTTTCCGAATAGAACTTGACCCGTTTGAAACAATTTTTCTGAACACTGTAGACTGTACCCTGCTTAGAATCATTAAAACAGACTAAAGGGGATGAGTTTTTGGTCTATTTACCACATTTGAAAAAAAATGAAAATTGTTATAAATTATAAAGAACTGTAAAAATCTTTCCTCTTGTTTTAATTATTTTGTTGTTATTTCAATCCTTATATCTATTAATATTATTATGCCCTTGCTGCATACTGTTCCTTCTTTTCATTGTAGTCGCATCCTGGTGGCCTTCTTTTCACAAAATTTGGCAGCAATCAAACAGCTCTTCTTGACTTGGCATTTCCGGTATTGATCACTTTTACATCATCATTGTTCTCTAGTTTTACTTCATAGTGGTTTTTATTTTAAAATGGGAGTCTTGTTGTTCCTTGTTGACTTTTGAATGCACAACCTTCGATAGTCTCCCATGTTTGTGGATAAATGTATGATAAAAATGTGCTGGGGCAGAATTATCCATTGTGAGTAATAAGAAAGATGATGCCTTTTTATGTTCTTGTGGTTTTCACAGGATAGTTTTGGAAGACTGCATGATAGAGGGAAGGAAGTCCCCAAAGCAACAAAACTTCTTACTAAACTATTTCCCAATAAAGTTATCATCCACCTGCCGCAGGTCTATGAGCAAGGATCGCTATGGTTTTCTATATTCTTTTTGGAAACAATTTTTAAACTGTTCTTTTATAATGGCAGGATGAGGGCCTTCTTGTATCATGGAAGCACCAGCTAGAACGAGATGGCGAAACTCTTAAAGTGAAGGGCAATCTTAATCAATTGCGTGTTGTAAGCATTTTCTTTTTCTAATTAAATTTGGGATAAATGCATTTCTTGTAGCCTCGTTGATGTAGTGCTCTTAGATTGTAATCTTGTAGTTAACATTTTCAAAAGCAGGTTTTGAGTAAGAGTGGAATAGATTGTGAAGGTCTAGAGACATTGTGCATCAAGGATCAAACACTTACGAATGAGAGTGAGTTGTAACTCAATTTTATGAAACCACAATAATTGATGTTATCATTGTTTCTGAGTACTACTTTCTCATCTATTGCAGGTGCAGAGAAGGTAGTTGGATGGGCCTTAAGCCATCATTTAATGCAGAATTTAGAAGCCGATCCTGATTCTAGAGTTCTTTTGTCTAGTGAAAGGTTTTCGATGCCTTCTTCCTATTTCCCCTTTGAATTTCTTTCTTTCTGCCATATCAATTCATCTAATTGCAGATGTAATTCTGTTTTGCAATTCTTGTAGCATTCAATATGGGATCACCATTTTACAGGCAATCCAGAATGAATCTAAATGCTTGAAGAAGTCACTTAAGGTTTTTATCTCTAGTTCTTGTTGCTGGCTCTTTTATTTATAAGAAAATATCTCAAAATAAAGTCTTGGCTACAATTCTGTTGTAACTATATTAATAATTTCCACTCCCTTTGTTAACTTAGGATATTGTTACGGAAAATGAATTTGAGAAAAGGCTTTTAGCAGACGTTATCCCACCTAGTGATATAGGAGTCACATTTGATGATATCGGAGCTCTTGAAAATGTGAAGGATACTCTAAAGGAGTTGGTGATGCTTCCTTTACAAAGACCTGAACTTTTCTGCAAGGGGCAGCTGACTAAGGTACAATAAATCTATCCCGCTTCATAGGATGTCTTGTTTGTTTGGAGAAATTATTATTATTATTATTTTTTTTTTTTTTTTTTTTTTTTTTTTTGCTCTCTGTGATGTTTGGAAAATTACTGGCTATCAATCCATAGATCTTCTTCCTTCATGTTATATTTTCCTTTACCACATGCATGGTAATTTGGTCAATTAACACATCTTCAGCGGATCTTCTACAGAGATTGGTCAATTGAGTTGAAGAGCATATTAGATAAACATGGGCTTCCCTACTCAAAACTAATAAACGATGAGAAGACTCAAGAGTAGCTCATATATCTTTTAAAGGTTATGAGGTCTCTTCATCTTTTTAAGGTGGGATCCTCAAAACCTCAACATAGCCGCTTAAGATGGTGCCTTTTTGAGTTCATCATTCTTGGATCAAATGCCAGTTTGTTTTTTTTTCCTTGAAAATCCAATTGTAGGAACATTGTGGTAGGTACTAATGCCACCCAAGAAAATTGGATAGATGAAAATATTATTTTTTTTTAGAGAAATACTTGCTCCCAATAATAATGTCTATTTTTTGTTTAAACAACATTAAAAAAAAAGAAAAATTGTGGTACCAAATGGTGCCAACTGCCACACACACACACACACACACACACACATATTTGCCTAAGTTTTTCTCTTTTTACTATATTTATGCTTCCATAGGGGTTCATAATGTTTCCCAAGGAAGAAAGTTGGACACGGATTTCTGTTAGATTAGTGTCAAAGTTACACTATGTCAATATTTTTAGTCGGCACGTCTGCTCGTTATTTTTGTGCTTCAGAAATTAGATCTTTTTCCAACACCTGCTATAAAGCTTGGTTATATAACCAGCCTTTTATGGTAAAAGAATCTCACTGGCTATTATTGTATGTGAAGCCATGCAAGGGCATTCTGTTATTTGGCCCACCTGGAACAGGCAAGACAATGCTAGCAAAAGCTGTGGCTACTGAAGCCGGTGCTAATTTTATCAACATTTCCATGTCAAGCATTACGTCAAAGGTTAACAGCAAAACAATTATTATAGATCTTGACTTTTCCGTATTGTGTTGTTTACTCCATAACTCTGCTTTTTACAAATTCTGTCTTTCTGCAGTGGTTTGGCGAGGGCGAGAAGTATGTGAAAGCTGTTTTCTCTCTAGCCAGTAAAATTGCCCCAAGTGTTGTATTTGTTGATGAAGTAAACTTCTCATATCCCCTGTTTATCAATCATTCCTAATATTATGGGATTCTATTCACCATGAGTTTTCTTTTCTAATCGATGGTGTTCATTAGGTTGACAGCATGTTGGGTCGAAGAGAAAATCCAGGAGAGCATGAGGCCATGCGAAAGATGAAAAATGAATTTATGGTGAACTGGGACGGCTTGCGAACCAAAGACACAGAAAGGGTGCTGGTTCTTGCAGCTACAAACAGACCTTTTGACCTTGATGAAGCTGTTATTCGAAGGCTTCCTCGTAGGTAAATAGTTAACTAAAAAGTGCTAAGCCGCTTCAGAACCCGCTGTCTGTTCATGTCCTGAGAGAAACACACGTTCTCCTTATAATGATTTTTTAATTTTATCGTCCGTACCGTTCATTTGTAGAAGACCCACATTTTGTTTCATCTGCAGGTTGATGGTGAATTTGCCAGATGCTGCTAACAGAGCAAAGATACTTAAAGTTATTTTGGCTAAAGAAGATTTGTCTCAGAACTTCGATTTTGATTCGGTTGCTAGTATGACAGATGGATATTCTGGGAGTGACCTTAAGGTGAATACTCTACCATTTTTCAGTTTTTGTAGATGGTTTGCGTTTGCCTTCTGAAACAAACTTATTTATTTATGTTTTACAACAGAATCTTTGTGTTGCTGCTGCACACCGTCCAATTAAAGAGATACTGGAAAAGGAAAAAAAGGTAAGTTCTTGCATTATGAGTGGGCTAGTTGCCACATCTTTATTTCTTGTACATAGATGTTCAGTTAACTATTGACGAAGCGAATTCCTCCACGATCTTTTTCTGATGATTCAAAACAATATTTTTTAAGAAAAGTGAAAGAAAGGAAAAATAGACAAGTTCTTCCATGATGAGTGAGCTTGATTTCTCATACTAGAGATAAGTTTAGATGAGCAATATATTAACTTATCAGGTTGAATTATATTAAACCACTGGTCAACCCAAAAGAATGCCCTATAAGTGGAATTTAATTTTAATTAGAGATGAAACGACTTGGCAAGGATTCAAACTCATGATTTTCTATGTTGAATTATGTTAAACCACCAATCAATCCAAAAGTTTAAGCTGGTGGGTTGAAGTAAATTTCATTATATCAATTAACAACGTTGGAGATACTCACCTTGTGGCCTTTGTCCCCGCTCAAGTGGGCATAAGCCAAAGCGGGTATTTCGGTCTACAAATTCAGATCTAATCCAAGACGGTCTTCCCTATGTGGCACCATCTTGAGGGGGCATGTTGGAGATACTCACCTTGTGGCCTTTGATCCACATTAGAAAGGTGAGAAGTTTTCAACACATTTATAAGAGATATGGGTTATTCCCCTGCTACCAATTGATTTTGAGGTGGAATTCCATATTATCTAATAATAATGAAGTTACCCGTTGACGACCCCCTCTTGAACAAGCTCATCATATTGGTTACTTACGATGGTTGCATTGACAGGAGCATGCTGCAGCTCTTGCAGATGGAAGGCCTGCTCCCGCCCTTAGTGGAAGTGAGGATATTCGACCTCTAAACTTGAATGACTTCAAATATGCTCATGAACGGGTAACAAGAGAGCTCAAATTATACGAATTCATCTTTTCAGTCTCTTTTCTGGCTTGTCTTATATGTTGAGAAATTCACCAAATCAGGTATGCGCAAGCGTTTCGTCCGAGTCCGTAAACATGACCGAGCTGTTACAATGGAACGAGCTCTACGGCGAAGGGGGTTCCAGGAGAAAGAAGGCTCTAAGTTACTTCATGTAAGGTAATATTTGTACAAGTCCTCGAGTTTCTCATTAATTTCCCTCCATGCCTCTCCCACAGACGCCAGTCACCAGTTCTTGCTCAAATATAATGTATCATGGGGTCTCTCTGGAAGCCAATTTCTCAAGTATGAAAGTATAGGTTTTTGTAACTTCTTTCTTTTTTCCTTTTTTTTTCTTCGAAAGTTAGTTCAGAATGATATAGGATGGAGCTGATCGTAGTTTTGGTCATCCGCGCGACTCGTGTTTTGTGCCATCAGTAAAAATGTATCCTAAATTTGGAACTTTATTTACTTGAAGCAGAGAAAAAGAATATCACCATGTTTTTACATTTTCCCTCATTCTTTGCTGGGTTGAACAATAACCTTTGGTAGAGCATATTGTACCCTGCAGATGAAGATAAAGATCTTGAGCAAAACAAACTTCTCATTCATCTATGCCACATTCTGATTGCTAGTTTATGTTCCCTTGCCTAAAAAAAAAAAAGCCATTTTAGTTTAACTGTTAAATTTAAACTCACAGGTCAATCCAAATATAGTTCAACTGATTGAGGTATAAACTCTCTAAATGTTGTTTTGAACTTAATAAGGATTAATGCAATATTTTTTTGAGGTTGTATGACTAATATGAGAAGATTTTGTCCATACTTTTTTTTGTTCGAGTTCAAGGAGTGCTTTTTTTTTTATTTATTATTATATGAATGAAAATAAAATTTTATTTTTGGGTTCATCTCAAAATATAAGAAGTGAAAGGTGAAACTTACAAAAAATGAGAAAAGTCGGTTGGTTACATATGATATGTAAAATGAGAAAGGGCCAAAAATTAAAAGAAATGTATGAAATTTTAGTTAAATTTAGATGGACCTAATTCATAGTCATTCTCACCTCACTGGCTCACTCCAACTTATTAAATAAATACGTATATAGTAAAATTTATATCAAGTAAATTTGCTTGGTGACAACTTTTGTTGTTGTTTATTTTAATTATTTAATTAAAAAAAACCATTTCATCAACATCAAAAATTAAGGCTTTTTACTGTCTTTTGATTGAAGACTATTTGTTGTTCTAAAAAAATTATTAAAAACTATTTTTTTGTATTGATTAAAGGCTAAACTATGACACTGTTGAAGAAGTCTAATTTTCTCCACTAATTTCTCTTAACAAGTTGTTATTCATATAATTTATAGAATTTGTCTTCCATAGCATATTTTTGGCTCTTCATTATAATTACAACACATTTTTAAAATAATTTCATTCATAGCATATTTTGTCCAAAATTCCTATTTTACCATCATTATACTTGAATCAGTTCAACCGACAGACAGACTTCAATCATTTTTGTGCCCCAAATGAATAAGTTTGAGAATTGTGATTATTTTATTTTTTTATATACATGCAAAATCCTTTATAATTTATTTGGTTTTTTTTTTTAATTATTCATGAAAATATATATTTTCTTTTTTTTTTTGTTAGTACAAGAAAAATATCATTTTATAGTATACTAGTTTGTTTGTTTTGTAAATTAAAAAAAACTCTTTTAAGAGGAATTTGTGCATAAATATTAATATCTCAAATACATTCTTCTTTAAAAAAATAAAAATAAAAATAACAATATTCAAAACGGAGAATGAATTCGGACAGGCTAAGCCGGTCTCGTGTACATTTTTATTTATCGAGTTAAATCGAACAGAACCGAACCGAACCGAACCAATTAAACTCAACTGTTTGGTTTGGCAGATCAGATTCTGCAAGAGCGAGCTCATTTTGATTTCGCTCTAGAAAATGGTGATTCTGTTGCAGTAGTTTACAGTTTAAATTCTATTCTCCTTCACGAACAAATCTTCTCTCCTCCTTCAGAATTCTTGTGTACTGATCCATAATCAATCTCCATTTTCATTGTTCAGAGCTCGATTGAAGTTCTTACGAACGTTTGCCGCCATTTGAAGCGACCGGAGAATCACCTGGAAAGCCAAAATCCATGGCGGATCTGATCTCGCCGCTGCATAGATCGGTGAACGACTTCTTTTCAGATCCACTCGATTCGCATCCTCTCTGGTTCAAGCAAGACCTATTCCTCTCCCCGAATTTTGAATCCGAGTCCTACATATCTGAGCTTCGGACATTTGTCCCGTTTGAAACTCTCCGATCTCAGCTCCACTCTCATCTCTCTGCTCTGAACCGCGAGCTCATTGATTTGATCAATCGTGATTATACCGATTTTGTTAACCTGAGCACGAAGCTTGTCGATGTGGAAGCGGCGGTCGTTCGAATGCGAGCTCCGTTGGTTGAGCTCAGGGAGAAAATTGAGCAATTCAGAGGCTCCGTGGAGTTTTCTCTCTCGGCTTTGCAGAATGGATTGCGGCAGAGATCAGAGGCTGCATCGGCCAGAGAGGTCTTGGAATTGTTGCTCGATACGTTTCACGTCGTGTCTAAGGTATTGTTTGTTTTCAGATTTCATGTTGATGGAATATGGCATTGGCGGCTAAGGTAGACTGCATTTCAGTTGGAATTTCGATTCCAAAATGTTTACAATATTTTAGTGAACTGCATACACCGAATTGTATTTTTTTTTTTTTTTTTTTTTTTTTTTTTTTTTTTTTTTGATACCGTGACTGTCCGCGCCAGCTTTCGTGTACTTTCACTAACCTAACCCTACAACATTTGGATGCCAAGGAAACAGTAGGGAAATTATAGAGTGTTGACTATCGTTTAACTTTATAGTTTTAATGAATGCCGGCGTCAATTGTATTTAGGGTTGTAGTATTTCATCGTGGCTCATATACACATATTGGTCTTGTATGAGTTTTGCAGGAGACTGTTTTACATTTTCATTGACGTGGGCCATTTGTTTATTATGTCAATTAAGTTTTATTCGAATGCAATAGAAAAAATAAATTTATATTTTTTCTGGAAAATTTGATATATATTTGAACTTCTCATGTATTATGTTCGCTTAAAGGTTCCAAGTTTGAAATTCATGAGTAAGCTTAATTCTAAGATCATTTGTTGACCCTTAAGTCAGAGTCTATGGGCAGGCACGAGTACCCCAAGTATATAGTGGAGCGAAACTATAGTTTCGGTATATATATTTATAAAATATGATAACATAACTTTCCGGAGAATAATGAATTTAATGGGAAGATTAGCGTTTACCATTTATGAGTTTGTCTTGTTCCATTGTTGAGAAATAATTTGAATTATTGAGATCCTCACCCTTGAAAAAGGCTGAACAAAACAAGTCAAATTTCAAGGGAAGTTTGCCAAATCTCTCTCTCTCTCTCTTTGATTAACCAGTTGGCTTAGCGGTTGAGAGAATCTTGGGGAATCAAAAGATGAAATTTATTTCTTACGGATTTCGTTGACATCCAAATATTGTAGGATTAGGCAGTGTGCCCCATAAGAATAATTGATATATGCATAAGCTTATTCAGACAGAATACACACGAATCTAAAAAAAATGCTTATACAGTATATTCATGTAAAGTAGCTTTTGTTTTGAAGTCCTATCATATTCATGTAAAGTAGCTTTTGTTTACAAAGCTTTGATTCAATGTTTGTTGAACTTTCCCTAGATATTTGTATGAGTAGCTCCATACTGGTTTTCTAGCTGTCATTACTCAATTGGATCTCGATGGATGCAGGTTGAAAAACTGATCAAGGAGCTTCCAAGTGCACCTGCTGATGGCTCAAATGGAAATACGAATTTAACAGATAAAAGTGTATTAAGTAATGGTACTTCTTTACCACACATGGAGAACGGAACAAATCTTAGAGAAACACAGAGCATGCTCTTGGAAAGAATTTCCAGTGAAATGAATCGTCTGAAATTTTACATCGCTCATGCACAGGTCTCATCTATACTCTTCTTAAAACTGTCATGTTATGATTGTGTATGTTCTTGGAACGATTTAATGATGATTTCCCTCGAATTTACATGAACCATTTAGGGATTGGGTGTTCTTGCACAAATTGAACCAACTTGTTTGAATTCTTGCACATTTGTAAAAAAAAGTGTTTGCATTCTGGCAGAAGTGAAATTTTCAAAACAGAGATGATTTTTTCATGGATTAAAAAATGAAGTTATTGAACTTTCCATTTTGTCCTCAACATCATTGTTCGGTAAATAATTTCCTTAGAATGTGCAGATTTCGTCATAATTTATATCTAATTTCTTTTCCACTCCATATTACTTCCTTAATAATTTTAATATATATTTATATATTTAGCAAAGTATATATATTTATATATTTAAAATATTGACACATTTAGTTATCAAGACCATTTTGTGCAAGACCTAGTAAGATGCTTCTGTATCCATACCTATTGTTTTTTTGTGTATGCCAGTACAGAATCTTCCCTTCATTCAAAATATGGACAAGAGGATTCAGAGTGCCAGCCTGTTGCTGGACACGAGCTTGGGACATTGTTTTGTTGATGGACTTGAACATCGTGATGAAAATGCTATTTACAATTGCTTACGTGCCTATGCTGCCATTGATAACACCACAAGTGCAGAACATCTTGTTCGCACTATGGTTGTAGCACCATCAATTCATAAAATTATTCCGCATGGAGTTTCAGGCATGGATGCTGGATTATCTGGCGACGATTTGGAGAATGATTACAAGCAAATGAAACAACAGATAGATAAAGACTGCAAATTTTTGTTAGAAATATCTGCTACAGGTCATTTCCTTTTCTTGCCTCATCAGCATCCATCAATCTTCCTTGTTGCTTGAAAATAATCCAATTATCGCTTATGGATGGTTTTTCTCCTTTTGTTATGCATGTACTTTCAGTGTATCATTTGTCAATAAATTTGTGTATTGCTTGTCTTTTTTAAAACTAGCACTTCACAAGCTCATAATTTGACGTTTGTTGACTATTGAGGTCAAAGAAAATTGAACTATTTGAAGCTCTTACACTCTTTACATTTATCTTAATAATTCCTTTGTGATAGTCTTTTGGAGTAGATTACTATAATAGTCAATCTTTTAATGAACTAGTATATTATTGTTAGAAAGGTGTAATTAAGCTTATGAATTTTATCCATTCAGAAAACTCAGGACTACATGTATTTGACTTCTTGGCTAATTCAATCCTAAAAGAGGTTCTCTCTGCTATCCAAAAGGCAAAACCAGGTGCATTTTCCCCAGGAAGACCTACTGAATTCTTAAAGAACTACAAGTCAAGCCTTGATTTCTTGGCATACTTGGAAGGTAGATATATCTCTTTTTATGTGTAGTTTTAGCGAGTTGAAATAATCTTGTGCACTAAATTTGGAAATCAAATAATATTTCTTTGTTTTTCGTAAGGATCAAACGATATTACTTTTGAATGACCATTTAGATGTTATTGCATGTTTGATGAAGAATATCTTCTGCGTTACATTAACATTGTCTAATTGGCATTGAAGGCTATTGTCCATCCAGATCAGCCGTTGCTAAATTTCGGGCTGCTGCTGTGTATAATGAGTTCACGAAACAATGGAATACTGGGGTTTATTTTTCTCTGAGGTAATCAATTCAAAATTTGTTCCCCATTTCAACTTCATCAAACCGTTGATATACTTCAATAGAAACATCATATTCAATGGGCTCAGTATAATAACTTTATTCAACATCAGGTTTCAGGAAATAGCTGGGGCTTTGGATTCATCCCTTTCGGCATCCAGTCTAATCCCAGTTCAAACTTCATCTTCTGGCCAGGGAAATACTCAGGATTTAACATTGAAGCAGAGTGTAACACTTTTAGAATGCCTGGCAGCATGCTGGAGAGAGGATGTTCTCATCCTTTCTTGTTCCGACAAGTTTCTTCGTCTATCTTTGCAGCTTCTCTCAAGGCAAGTGTATGCTAGTTCGGATGGTTTGCATTTATACATGTATTATACTAATAAATAACTGACTTCCTTGCTCACTTGTTTAAATGCGAACAGATACTCTAACTGGTTGTCATCTGGTCTAGCGGCCCGTAAGATGGGTACAGGCTCCAACCCAGGTTCTGAATGGGCTGTAGCAGCTGCCCCAGATGATTTAATATATGTGAGCATCATGTTCAAAAATAAAGTAGTAGTAAAATGTAAAACATAGTCACATCACAATATTGGGGATTAAGAATAACCCAAAGGGTGGCACATTGGTTAAAGACTTGGGCTTTGAAAGTATGTTCCCTTCAAGGTCCCAGGTTCGAGGCTCACTTGTGATGTTATCTTTTGATGTCTCCAGTCCCTGGCGTAGGGACGGACGTGGTTATCCTTGTTTCAAAAAAAGAATAACCCCACAATACTAAAGAAATGTTGGGATATGCAGATAATCCATGACCTTGGTTGTGTGGCCACGGTGGTATCTGGTAACTTCCTGGAAACTGTACTTCAGAACCTATCCTCATGCACTGCGGATGTTCTTGATTCAGTTAAGCAGAGCATTTTGCACAGTGGAATGTTATTGAATAATTTAATGCCCGAAGTTATTGGTGCCATAGTTGCTTCACTGGTCGAAAAGTCTGTTGAGGTAAATATTTGATTCTCATGTATGCTAAGTGTGCACGAGATTGAAGGTTTCTCTTGATTGTTCGATATATCGGTCTTCCGGATCTTCTGACTTGCATACTTTTCTGATATAGGATTTGAGACAGCTGAAAGGTATAACAGCAACATACAGGCTGACCAATAAACCACTTCCTGTAAGGCATTCACCCTATGTATTAGGGCTGCTACGCCCACTGAAGGTAATACATTAAACTATTGCCGCGTTTTTCAGTTTATATTTGATGAATCTGGTTCTTTGTAGGCATTACTTTAGGAGGCGCACCATGTACTCGCCCTTTCTTTTAATATGTAGATTAACACATTAGACCTTATATAATTTATATGCATAGGCTTAAAAGAGTTTTTTTTTTTTTTTGTCGTTCTAATACTTTCTTTTAAAATTTATATTGAGCTTTTTGTATAAAGTGGACTGCTCGCCTTTTGATATGTATATTATTTTGTTACATTAGATAAATTATAAATACATAGGTTTTTAGCATCTTTTTTAAAAAAACATGTTTTTAGCATCTATTGACGCTTGGATCGTGAAGCGTATAAACTTATTTTCTAGTTGCAAATACTTTAAGCCTTCATATTGGAGGTAACTAAAGTGAGATTATGGCTCATTGTTTGTAAACTTGATGCTACAATGTAAACTCTATCAGACTTTGTTGGATGGAGAGAGAGCGGCAACGTTTTTGACAACGGAAACAAAGAATGCACTGCTGATCGGTGCCGCGACAGAGATTACCGGACGTTATTACGAGCTAGCCGCTGATCTTGTTAGCTTGGTTAGTTCAGTTATATCAAACTTTAGTTTCATCCTAGGTTTTAAAAGGCCCTTCTTCTCACTAATGTTCATGGCCAGGCTAGGAAAACTGATTCGTCACTCCAGAAAATCCGGAAGGGAGTACAAAGACGAGCTGGAGCAAGCTCAGATGTTTCAGATCATAACATTTCTGACACTGACAAGATTTGCATGCAACTCTTTCTTGATATCCAGGTAAATATCACTGTTTTGAACTTTTGAGTGTAACGGCTTGTACTGGGTCAAAATGGTACTTCAGTATTGCCAAATACAATGTCAGCAATGGAACCATAATACGCATGAATTATTAGTGAGTTATATAATGTTACAACATTCTTATTGAACCACCAGTTACTAAACACTAAAACCACCTAATCTACCTTGCAAACAAATGTAACGTAGTAGGTATTAGATTAGTATAGGGTTTCAAATCAAAACCTATTGGCAATAAGTTAGGTAAAGTTAGGTAGGGATCGGATTCTAATTTCAATTTTATTGGACCAAATATTTATTTTGGCTTAATAAGCTCTAATACCTTATTACAAAGATAGTTGAGAGTTTGATTGGAGTAATTCGTCTATCTTATAAACGATATGAGATGTTTCTCACCTTTTTAATGTGGGATCATCAAACATACCCCCTCAAGAATAAGGTCAGACGATTATCTTGTGAATATAATAAAGATGCACGTTAGTTGGTCTGAAAACACACGAAATGAAATTAATTTTTTTAAAAAAATAATCATCTAATCTGCTATAATGTGTAACCCTATATGGATTTTCTGTCATTGCAGGAGTATGGCCGCAACCTTTCGGCCCTCGGGGTTGAAGCGGCGAGTATTGTCACATATCGTTCGTTTTGGCAGTGTGTTGCTCCTACAGACAGGCAAAGCTCCATTAGTTTCTGATTTTCAACCATTGACTTGGTGATTGTATTTCTTTCTCTCTTTTTTTGCCGCCGTATTACTATGAATACATTCTTTTTCACCCCAATTGGTCGTAGGTGGTTACGGTTCATTATGAGATTAAAAAGTTTTGTAGAATCAGCAAGGCAGCTTCCATGGACTTGGTTTGATAGAAAATGATTTATAAATGTTTATAGTCTTGAAGATTAAACAGTCCTCATTATCACATTTTAGATAGAATATTTGTTTTATAATTTACAAGGGGATTCTTTTTTCTTCATTATTCTTGAACTAACTATATGCTATTTTCTAGTCGTGGTGAGTTCAACTCCCTCCCCTTAAATGATATTCAATTAATCAATAATTGACCAGCCAACCATAGCATATTTTTAATGGATAATCTAGTAAATAAAAATGTTTTAGGTTTAAATCCCTATCCCCATAAAATGGTAAAAAAAAAAATACATAGAAAATTTTCAAGATAAACCCCCCTTAACCATAGTGTTAAACTGGATTATTGTCAAGAATGAAACCAATAGGTCACCAACCTTTTTGGTATACGATAATTTTATGTAACTCTAGAATTTAGGAGTATATGAAAGAAATTAAGAAATACTGACAATGTTAAGAAATATATTCACCCGTTCAACCGTTTTGAATTGATCATATTGACGAATTATTTGTATTTGAGAATGATAGAAATTGTGTTGTCTTCAAGGGATTTTAGAAGTTTTGAATTTGACCATTGTTAAGGCAAGGATGTCAAGGGTGCTCTACTTTGAACTAAAACTACCATAACCACTATAGTACAACAAGGCACAGTCATTGGTGACAGCGGCGGCAATGCAGTTTTAGAGTTCATTTGGTTTGGTCAAGAAACCATGGCAGCCCTGGTTCAGTACTGCTACTGCATTGCTTTTTGGGAATTGTCACGATAGGCCCCAGGAAGATGCGCCATAGATCGAGTACTATCGTCACCAACATGGCTGCTCCTAGCGAATCAACAGTCACTCTTGGCAAGTCCCAAAGATCACCAGGCTTCTCGTCGATCCTGTTGCATTGAATCAACCATTACAAAAAAAGGTAAATTTTAACATTTGAAACAAACTCATTCTGTTCCTAGAAGTACAATTCAGTTTCAGAGTTTGAGTTTGCTGGGGAAGCAAACAGCAGTAGACTGATGGAAAAGAAACCTCGAAAGCCTGACGATTTCTTAAAGTCGCAAGGTTAGTTGGAGCGAAGGAGGAAACCGTGAACTATGCGTTGTTACTATCTAATAATCTGAAATTACCAATTCTTCTGCTTGATTCATTTGAGGTTCCAACATTCCCTTTTTGGACTTCTATAGGATATCCAAAAAATTTATGAGTTCTATCTAGTTTTTGTAATTCATGAGGGAAAATGGGGGACTTGTGCATGGTTTCTATTTCTTATGAACAAACTGGTTTGTGCATATTAAGGCATTAGGATTGAAAATCTTACCTCAAGAACATTGGGAAGCTGACGAAGAAGTAGATGGCATAAAACAAAGAGCCCACTTTGTACATCGAATCCCGATCCTGAAATTGGTAGTAAGGGAACTGCACATGCTCAAAGTAAGATGTGTTTTAAGAACTCATTAGACAGATCGAAAGGATTTCTCGAGGTAGACGATAGTAAGAGTTTCTTGGAAATAGTTTGATAAAGACGTGCTCGAGTTTTCAATTCTTATCCCGCCAAATACATGAGACAGATCGAAAGGATATTTTTTGACAAACATAATAGGAGAAAGATGTGAGATTACATTAGAAATGGCCAGAGTCTCCAAGTATGCAATGAAGTATGAGAGTGCCACTATCCATGCAAGCATCGTAGCGCGTTGTATATTCTCCGGCAAGTCGGCAATAGAGTGACGAAGTCGCCGAAGGGTCATGTTTGATGTTACGTGATAGAACAGAAAGCAGACATGCGTAAGAAGAAAGGTCGTATGTGGTACCTACAACAATGAACACATATCATTTTTATTAGAAATAGAAGCAGGCAATCTTATGATCTCTTTTACTTCTCCTTTTCAACTGTCATTCTTACATTATTCATTCTCCATGATGGAAAAGTATAAGAGGCCCCCAAAACAGTGAAAAAGTAGTGGGTCCAAAAGTAATTTCCAACATAGCTGAAGATAACTATCCAAATACTAGCCTGCCACAAAGAAGAAAAATCTATCATATAGAGTATAAGAAAGACCTAGGTGAAAAACTGATTGGTAGCATTTACATTTAGTTTGGTTATATATGGAGGGAAGTGAAGCAAAATATTTTACAACTTACACAATCTCTCCATACTGAGAATCAGGAGGGCTAATTTGTTTAAAATAATATTGCATTGTTATCATGTTGATTTCATCTACAATATACATAATTTGGCTCTGCAATGTACAAGAAAATTTAATAGGTTCGAGAGAGCAATTTGGCTGCACCCCGAGTAGCACCCCATCATAATACCACCCATGTGGCACATTTGGTGCCACACATCTCATCTCTCTTTTTTTACTTTATATTTATTATAAAAAAAA
>JBBMEF010000004.1:7642616-7669876 GCA_037832685.1 Sicyos baderoa
GATACCACCCATGTGGCACATTTGGTGCCACACATCTCATCTCTCTTTTTTTACTTTATATTTATTATAAAAAAAATATAAAGTGATACCACTCATGTGGCACATTTGGTGTCAAATTGCTCTCAAGTACCAAATAAGAGGGTGAAATAGATTCTTGGCCATCATAACTGATTGGAAAGACTAGGCATGAAAAAGCACGAGCTAAGTGGAAAAAGGGTAGAAACAACTTTTTATTTAGGGGTGTTTGGGCCACCAAGAATAAGAGAGATGATGGAAATGAGGATGATTTCTCGTGTTTGAGCCACCGGGAATCATTCCTCCATAATCACGTTTTCAAAAATCACTTTTTTCATTCTTCTCCTAACTACTTTTTATTCTCTCTCTAACAACTTTTCGTACATCACATCACCATTTTTCATTCTTATCACATTCATTATTTTATTTTCTCCTAATTCTCATTTCCCCGTTAATCATTATCATTCTCCTTTCCCAAACACACTCTTATCAAACTTAATTTGCTTTAATGGACAAGGTATAGTTGCTTGCTTCTTCTGAACAGATGAATTGCAAAACAAAACAAAAAACAGAGTAATACACAAAATGGTAGAAAGAAACTAACCTTGACCCAATAACGCTCTTTCCAAGGCAAATTGCGGTCAGCCTGCAACCAATTTCAAGAAAATAACATTTTGATTTAAAGGTGATGAATTGATAGGTCTTGCTTTTCTTTCTCTTCAATTGCCTAGATTTTGATTTTAATTTTTTTTTTAGTGACTAATATTTCTTTTTTTTAATATTTGTGGCTAGTTCGGGCTAGCTTTAGAAAATTAATTCGTAAATAGGTGGCTATCATGGATTGAATTTATTTCCTTATGCACTCTAAAACCTTAGTCAATCCATAATGGTTTTTAGTGACTAATATTAATATTCAGTTTTGAAAACGATGATGGTTAGAAGTGCAATGCAATCAGTTAATTTGTAATCCATTAGTTACCATAGACAAACATGAGACTTAATTATGAATATAGGATAAAATAAATGTATGAAAATAAAAAAAAATGAAGATCTAGAAAATTGTACCTCTCCAGGCCACACCATTGGTATCAAGAAGGAAGGAACTGCAGCTACCAAACCAAGAATCAAATACTCCAATTCCGTAAAACTCTGTCAATCAGCACACTCAACGTTAAGAAATTCTGATAGATAACTCAAAGCAAATATATATATATATAGAGATAGATAATAATAATAATCGATCACAATTCTTAATTAAATCACGGGGCTGTTTGTTTGGCATATTTAGGTTGGATTTAGTTTTAGGATTTATGAACTCCTCTTTGGAAACCTATATCCAAACGAGTTTTTATTAACTCCTTATTTTTACTTTTAAAAATAATAACTCTTGTTTCTTACAATTAATTTTTAATCATTTTTTTCAATTCAATCAAAATAGATTATTTTTAACCCCTCATTTTTAATCATTTCTTTTTTAACTACTCATTTTAAATCTACATCTAAATAAGGTTTTGACTCTAACTTATCTACACAAAAACTACGTCCAAACGAGCTTTTAGCTACAACATTCAATTTTTAACTCCCGAATAGAATTCCTAAAACTAAATCTTACCTAAATATGTCAACCAATCGTAACTTCAAAGCTGTCAAATCCCAGATTTATAAATCAAATACATGGGCCCAAGTTGAGTTATTCAAACCAAACCAAATAGAAGAGAAAGAAGATAAAATCCATAAATCAATGAAGAGAAACTTGGTTAGATCACCAATAAATCCTCACAAAGAAGAAGAAGAAGAAAGTCAAAAAAATCATCAAATTCTTCCAAGATTCACAAGAAACAAACAATGAATGAAGGAATGAGTATAAGAATTAGATTTCAGACCTCGTAAAGTTTGAAAGGGACGACGATTCCTAAGCAAAGAGTGAGCCAGAACGGAGTATAGGAAAGGAAGAACAGTTCTCCCCATCTTTTGCTAGGGTTTGTCGAGAGCCATAAGCTACAACAATGGTGCCCGCCGCCGCCGATCGCTCGAACTAGGGATTAATTATTCATGAGAAAAAGAACAATGTCATGATACAGTGAAGAAGAAGAAGAAGAAGAAGAAGAAGAAGAAAACGATTATTATACGGAAATCAAAGAGAAGATAAGGCATTGAGATTGGGGGATTTACCGGCCATTAATCTGAGCTGAAGATTCTCCGATTGAAATCAGTAAACCGGCGACTGAAAACTTCAACAGAAAAAACTCCAAGATTGACAGCACAATACACAAAGCTTCGAAGTTGACGCCTCACCATGTGCCATTCACATGCCTTTATATCAATCATTTTTCCTTTTCCATAAATTACGGATATGTTTGGCTACACTAATATAATCGGAAAAATCTTGCGTATATAAGGAGGGACGATATAATTTGTGTTCTAAAGGAGGGACGATATAAAGTCTCGAAGGTGGTTTCTAAAGTAAACAATGTAATATCAATGTGGAAATTTATGTTCGGTTGTTGTTTCTAATACTCTCTTTCCACTTCGCCAAACTGTCTTATACTAGTTTTTTCTACCTTATAAATAATAATTCTATAAAAATTTGAATGAATTTAGATGTTATAAAAACTAATTCAACCAAATTGAATGGATAACTACAATCAATCTTACAATATTGATAATTTATGTTCGGATCAAATTAAATTGATTAAAAATAATTAAATTAAAATATTTGATCATGCATCAAATAAATTGTAAAAGTGAAGTGGTTATACATCTTTCTAACAATGTCATTCATTTTTAAAATAATCTTTATTTCAATGATATTTTTGTACGAATAATATTATTTAAACATGATTTTAGTGATGGTTTAAAAAAAATCATAGATTTAAAAAAAAAAATGATAATAAACATGATTTTAATGCCACTGCTCATACTTAAACACATTTTTTCTAGACGGACATTTATTATTTTGTTCGGTGTTAATCCATTTCAAATTCGTCGATCACGAGTTCGAACTCGAATTTCAGTATTCTGCTACTTCTGATAGGAAAGTACTGTATTCTTCTCCATCCAAACTTGGAAGTTTTTTGGGTCATCGATTCCTGAAAACGAGAAGCCCAAACTTGGAAGGTGAACTGAAAGTTCAAAGTTATCTTCAACCGAAGGCGTCATTCAAATCAATGGCGGCAGGGTTTTTGCTTCCCTCACTTCGAACGCTAAGAAAATGAGCAGCGGCGGCGAAGCAATGGCGTTGGCTGTGTGCAGCGACAAGAACATGGGATCGGGGATAACGATTTGGGATTCAGAAACTGGCCAATCTCTCCTTCGCATTCCGACCTGCGCCTCGCCTCCTCACGGCTTCATTTGCTTGAGAAATGAGTTCATCGTTGCTTCTCAGACTCGCAAGGAAGGCTCCGTTGGTGGTGGATCCATCTTCATCTGGTCCCTCAACAAGGTATTCAACTCTATTCATTAATCTGCTGGAACCCTGCTATGTCTTTGTTTCAGATTCTGTAATTGTTTGAGTGATCTTTGATGATTTGATTCTTAACAAATGCGTTTTAGTACTAATCTTCAACTTAGAAGTTGAATCTTCGTTATCAGAGTCCCTGTTTTCAAGTTGTGTGAAATCTTCTCGATTAATATTGATAGTGTAGGCCTCATTTAATAACCATTTGGATTTTTGTTTTTGGTTTTCGAAATTAGCCTGCAAACTACTACCTGAACACCTAACACAGTTTTTATTATTTTGATATCTATATTTGACTTGTGTTTTTAAAAGCTAAAAGAATAGCTTTCAAATACTTGTTTTGGTTTATGGAATTCTGTTTGAATTCACGTACTAGAGAATTTGAGTAAATACAAAAACGAAAAATCAAATGGTTATCAAAAAGGGGTTTTAATCGTTTGATTTTAGGGGTGATTTATAATACTAAACCTAAATGAATGTGCCTTTTCAGCCTCAGTCTCCTATTACGAGCTATCCATTGGAGCCCATTGGACCACTTGCCTCAACAAAGGACAGTGTATATCTTGCAGGGGGAGCTCATTCTGGAAATATTCATCTTTGGGAGGTCAGTAGTTAGCTGCAATTCTCTTATTTTATTTTATGTTGATAGGAAACGAAAATATTTTCATTGATCGGATGAAAATATTACAAGATTTTGGATCAGTGCCGCTTTTACAATAAGATAACACGATGTACATGTACTTGCTTTAGAACTTTAAGTTCCCTCTTCACCTGTTTTCATTTGGTTGAGGCAATTTGTAGGTTGGTAGTGGTAAATTGCTCAAGATTTGGAGTGGTAACAATAAACCCATAAAATGCATTATGTTTTCTTGGGACGATTCGTTTCTCATTACCGGTTCGGCTGGTGGAACGATTTGCGTCTGGTCCATGATTGAGTAAATATATTCTCTTCACAATGCCTTCATACCCTCTTTGATTGAAGCATCTTAAATAGCTTTTCGTTGTTGTGATTTTTCTATCAAACTTTATGCAAGTTTGCTGGATGTGGAACTTGTGGGAAGCTCACAGCCAATATTGTATTGTCTCATGGAACATAAGTCATCTTTAACTGGGCTACTCACTATGTCTGGCTGCTCGATGCCGATAGTCATTTCAAGCTCCCTCGATGGCAGTTTAAAGGTAACATTGTAGCTATTATTCTGTTGAGCTCTAATTAACTTTTAACTTGATTAACATTGTGATAGAATCTGGATCTATCTATTAGTAAACCATCACGAACATACACGATAAGCCAAGTGATTCGAGGTACTTGGACCCTCCCTAGACTCTTGAGATCTCTCGAGCTCTAATTCTCATACAATTCAAAGATGCCTTCACACTAACTATCCTTCTCTATTTATAAGCACTAGCCTTTAACTTGCTCTCCTAGTACTTGCTAACATACCCCTATATTATTCCTTAATATTGCTAAGACCCAAACCTATCACATTTTTGGGTGCAGTTTTGGGATTTGATGTCGGGAATGATTCGGGGAACTCAAACTTACATAGAGGGCATCACTGCAATTGTTCTTCATCCAACTGAGCAATTTCTATTCTCTGGGACTGTTGATGGGAAGATTTTCGCTGGCAGGCTCGAATTTGGATTGGATAACTGCATAGCCATGAAAGAAAACCAATTACTTGCACCGTCAGGACACAAGTAATATATGGTACTTGAAATTTCTCTGTTTAGATTGTAGTACAACTTTACTGTTATCTTTGTAATTTTTCTAATTGTCTTTTTATATTTTTCCCATGACTTTCTGAACAAAGAAAATTTGTTTTCCATTGAAATGATCTCCACTTGGCTTAGGGCTTTGTCAGCAGATTTTCCCCAAGGGGTGCAGTTGGTTGAAGACTTGGGCTTTGAATGTGTGCTCTCCTCAAGGTCCCAGGTTTGAGACTCACTTGTGACATTAAATTGTAGACACCTCTCGTGTCTCCACTCCTTCGATGTCTTTCGTACCTGGCTTAGGGACGGGCATGGTTATCCTTGTTTCAAATTTTTTTTGATAGTTATGGCTCTTTTGCTACTTAGTTTTTTCTTTCCTCTGATCAATAATTAATATACATGTTCCAAGCCCATTATTCGTGCCTTTCCTTTATACACTTTTATATCAAGGTCATGTTCAAGTTTCCACCATTAATGCAGAGGAGCTATTACTGCTCTCACCTTCAGTCAAATGGATCTAATTTCAGCAGCTGAGGATTGCACTGTCTGTATATGGGACATCAGCAGTCAGAGGATCAAACAAAAGCTTGACCACAAGAAAGGTTATAATTCTATTTCTGGTTGGAGGCAATTAAAAGTTCTTTTAGATTTTTGTTGTTGAACTGGAACTTATTCACTATCTGATTTACCATCTTTATGCCCGTCTCTAGGCTGCAGCACCGAGATACATCTATCTGTAATTTTGAAATCTTGAACTAAGTTAAAAATGATTGTTTCATTCATGAGATTCAATTTATAGTTTCATCTTCACTGCCATATCTGACAGATGCATACATAAACAAAAATTCTATTCAAAAGTTGAATTTGGGATCTCTGAACATGCGTCAGATTGCGATTCTTGTCCTTAACAGGAAGAATAACCAACTTGGTAACAATTCCATGGCCGTCTCTGATCTCTATGTCGAACCGTAAAAGAGACTCGAACCATTTCTCAATGCCTTCACTCGACAAGTATCCTCAGCCAGCCAACTTGTCGACGAGCACAATACCTCTCTTTTCCTCCCTCCATCCGTTCAAGGAGAATCCGAATTCCATTGGATTCACAAGTACTAGTTCCTTGAATCAGCAAATATTTGATATGAAGGTCACATTCTCAATCAATCTTTCTCCATTGTGGTCTTAATATAGCTGCTAATAGTATTGCTAGTTAAGTCAAACAGTTTATATCATCAATATATTCATACTCCATTGGCATTGTGTTCAGACAGAAAGCACATCAGCAGCAATACAGATGAAAGTAGAAACAAGTTTAGAGAGTCGATTGTGGGCTTCGAGAATGACAAAGCAAGTAATGGAAATGAACAACCATCTTCAATCACGGTTGCTAGACATGATGCGGATCCGATTGTTCGGACCAGTAAAAAGTAACTCGTCCTCGAAGAAACGAAAAAGATGAAAGCGATCGAGTCGCAAGGACGAGGGGGAAGCGTCCATTGCCATTCCATTGATCTTTTGAAGATCTTGGACCGGCTATAAGTGATGTACTTTTTCATTTTTTTTCTGGGTATATTTTGATTGACAATTGCTTGGAAAGTTGGATTTAACTTATTTTTAAGTTTTTTTTCCTTTAAAATGATCGGGATTATATTTGACTCTACTACATATCTAGCACTTCGAGCACCTATGCTCATAACATGTTTCTTTATTTTACTAATCACATCAAGTATTGAACTTCTAGAATAGTTAGAATTATTAATTTATTTTCTTTGTTCAGATTCCTCAACTAGCATGTTTTTTAATTTTGAAAATAGGCGAATGATATCTAATCAATGAACGCATACTAGAATTGAATAAATAGTTTTGTTACATTCCAAGTTTTTATCCTCATTTGTTGAACTCATACAAGAAAACTTAGCCAAACATAAAATTTAAAATGCTATTTTAGGGCCTATGCTTAATAAAATAGTAACGATATTTTATTTAAAAGGAAAAACACAAGCACACAAATATAAATATGTTATTAAAATGTATAAACTACTACTTTGTTGCCTGATTCAAAAAAAAAAAAAAAAAAAAAAAAAAACTACTTTGTTGCCCATAACAACTTAATTCAATTTGAAATGATGTATGAATAAGAGTTCAAAAAAATTTATTCCAAATATTGTTGAATTACTTTAGAAAAAAAAAATCATCTGAAACTTGCCATAATAATTTAATGTAGGATTAAAAAAGTACCCAAATATCTTCTCAAAACAAAAAGTACCGAAATAATTTACGACATTTGAGATAGAACAAACCTAAAAATATAACGATAAAAAATGATGTGGGTGAAAATTTGTAACCATACAAATAATTTCATCCATGGAAACTTAAAAGTGTGACTGAAAAATTATGAATTTATAAATACACATAACATTTATCAAATTTTTGGCCCCAAACTTTTGGGGTTAGTTAACAACATTTTTTTTGGTTGGAAAGGGACGGGAGGATTTTCAAGGATAAGAGTTTAAATTTTGAAAATTTTTTGGAGACCATTACTATTATTGTAATATCTTGGTGTAAACTTAATTCGTTCTTATAGTTTTAAAACTCTATTTAACTACTGGAGATCGCTCATTTGAATCTCGGTAATCTATAACTATATTTTGTAATTTCATAATCAATAAAATTGCTTCTTATAAAAAAAAAAAAAAAAAAAAAAAATTATCATGTATTGGTCACATAATATATTGAAACATATTCCACTAGAATTATATCAAAGTTTAAATACATCTTATCAATGTAAAATTATACCATCTATTTTCCCCCTGACTTATGTCAACACGTCATAGATAACAATTAAATTTTACTCTAAAAAGTAAAAAATAAAAATGTATATTTTTATAGAATTTTAAATGCACAAGTGGATTATATAGTATATAAAATCACATACTGACATACAAAAAGAGAAAATCCAAGCACTAAAGTGAAAAAAGGGTATGCAAGTGGCTAAGGTAAAGTTGATGGAGACGTCTGTAAATTTTGGTTTAAATAATTTAAAAGTTATTATTTAAAGTACCATTTTAATTTATTTTTTTTAAAAAAAAATCAGAACAGTTTCATTAACAAACATCGAGTAATCTCATACAATCAACATCCAACGCGAAGTCAACAACAGCAGAGAGATACTCCTTCCAAAAAGTCAAGAGATCCTCCACGGTAGAGGATAGACCACAAAAGCTAAGACGCATCGAACAAGTCTGCTTAGCCAACACATCAGCCACATTATTACTCAACCTATTACAATGCAAAATATTCACAATCCCTAGAGAAGAAAGTAATCCAATAACATTCACCACGATATTGTTAAACTTAAAATAATCAAAATTGACACCAGTAACAACCAATAAAGTACCATTTTAATTTGAACTTTAAAACTTCGAATTTTAGCATTATACTTCCAATAAAATTCATAATCAGTTCTATGAAATCAATTTTCATCCAATTTTATTCAATTAAAACAATAAATTGAATGCAAGAAATAACATAGCATTGATATGATTACACTATCAAAATCGACATTAAATTCTGTTAAAAATATTTATAAAACAAATGGAACATTAAGACTAAAATGCCTCAAAATATTTTATATTATTAAAATAAATAAGATTGTGGGAAATTCTTTAGAGAAAGGATTGATTAATCATCCAATGAAAATAAATAAGATGAATTAATTAGGTGGTGACTTTATTACGCGGCATTATAAACCCTAGCGCCTTACCCATTTCCAAAAAGCTGATTCTCAGAAGCTTCGTGTTCATCGCAGAGGCTTGCAAAATTCCCCACAATCGCCGCCAACGCCATGGCTCAGTTAATGGGAGGCTCTCTCTTCTCATCCGCTTCCGGTGCTTTTCATCCATCCAAATCAGGTATTTCGATCCAAATCTTGTGTTTCTTCTGTCATTCATAGATCAGGATTGGAAATGGAAATGGCGATGGATATGTTCTTGGTATCATTTCTCATTTGGTTATCGGATTTTTGTTTTCGTTTCAAATCTTGTGTTTCTTCTGTCATTCATAGATTAGGATTGGAAATGGAAATGGAAATGGTAATGGTTAAGTTCTTGGTAACATTTCTCATTTGTTTATCGGATTTTTTTTTTTTTTTTTTTCGTTTGAAATTTTGTGTTTTTGTCATTAAGGAATAGAATTGGAAATCGAAATGGAAATGGATTATATTCTTGGTAACATTTTTCATTTGTTTATTGGACTGTTTGGCGGCTGTGTAATGTTATTTTGGAAAGTTCTTGGTAACATTTCTCATTTGTTTATCGGATTTTTTTTTTTAGTTTGATATTTTGTGTTTTTGTCATTAAGGAATATGATTGGAAATGGAAATGGAAATGGAAATGGATTATATTCTTGGTAATATTTTTCATTTGTTTATTGGACTGTTTGGCGGCTGTGTAATCTTATTTTGGAAAGATGGGTAGGCTAGTGGAGGAAATGGTTCGATTGAGTTTTGTTAGTCATATATTAATGACTGTGGGTTTTTTTTAATGTACATTATCTGAGATTGTCTTTTTTATTTATTATTATTATTTTATATTTTAGAATCAATGGCGAATTGTTGCAGAATATCTGGCTCGACGAAGTTGCATTCGTTCCAAGAGGTGTTTGAAACGAAATAATGCTTTCCCTTTCGTTCTTAAATGATTCTTATCATTATCGGCTTGTTTTATCTGATTTTTGGACTTATTCAATTGCATTCGTGGCTGCAGATGGGGGCAAAAACGTGTGAACTTCATGGCAATAGCATAGTTAGTAACAGGGTTGCTGTTCTGCGGTCGAATAAGAAAAGGGGTGAGTTTCCCTTTGTTTGTTTCATCTGTGCGTAATTCTTTTAGTTGATTCCACCATTTTTAAGTCGTTTGGAGAAGATGAGAGTTTATATCAGACCCTGCTTTTAACCATGGAGTCACTCTGTTAGTACTATCAATTGTCCATAGTTGCTATGTTTATAGCCGTGTTTATATTTACTTGAAAAGAATCATCATAAGTGGCTCAATTAGTCAAAGAGGACCTTGGAGTATATAAGCTGATGAGTTCAATCCATGGTGACCACCTACATAGGAATTAATTTCCTACAAATTTTCTTGGCATTCAAATGTTGTAGTATCAGACGGTATGTCCCGTGACATTAGTCAAGGTGCACGAAAGCTGGCCCGGACAGTCACGACTATAAGAAATAATATATATATATATATTTACTTAAAAAGAGTAGCGAAGTGGTATAAAGTATATTATTAATAATAAATCTGTTCAACTGGTTTTTGCTCTGTGATCTAGATGTTTTATAAGATATGTTTGGGTGTTTCCCCTTTGTATTGAGTTTATAAAGCTTTTAACCTGTCTTTTTGAATCACTGGTGAAAACAGTAATTCAGGCAATATTGCAGGGTGAGAGAGAGATTGAAACCACCAATGGTCTAGGGACTAAAGGTCTGCGAGGGCAGTTGAATAAGGTTGTTCTGGCTTACAGTGGCGGCTTAGACACATCAGTCATCGTCCCCTGGCTGAGGTAGATCTTCATTTATTTTTCATCAGTCAGATGTTTTATGTTGTTTATTGATGTAGTAACCCTTTCTTCTTTGCTTTTACTGCGTGGAATTTTCTTTGAAATTTTCAGTTTTCCTTTCGATGTGACTTTCAATTCTCCTTCTGCATTTCTCTTTGGGGATTTCTGCAGCCCTTTTTAGTATCTCCTGTTCGCTGCTTTTGATTTATTTTTTTCCTATGGGAATTAATTACTGTATGTATATTGCAGGGAGAATTATGGCTGTGAAGTTGTATGTTTTACTGCAGATGTTGGTCAAGTATGTATTAGCATATGTGAACTTGTATTTTTTTTTTTTTAATTTTTTTTTTATAGGATTACCCACTTGACTGCAAATCTTTTTAAGCTGATATTCTTGGATCTCTTTGTGCGTCTCAACTTGTAGGGCGTGCAGGAATTGGAAGGCTTGGAAAAGAAGGCTAGAGCAAGTGGGGCTTGTCAATTGGTTGTAAAGGACTTAAAGGAAGAATTTGTTAGAGACTTCATATTTCCTTGCTTACGTGCTGGCGCAGTTTATGAAAGAAAATACCTGCTTGGGACATCAATGGCCCGTCCAGTCATTGCAAAGGTTAGTTCTAACTTTAGCATTGCTGTTAGCAGTCCTGACTCCTAACTTATTATTTGCAATCTGGGTTTCCCAACAATAAATAAATTGAAGGTTCTAAGTGACTTGTAAGCTCCAATGTTTTTCATGTTCATGGTTTTTTTACTTGTTGGTTTGGTATTTGGTAATTCCTTTGCATATTCTTTTGATTTTTGGGAAAAAAATAGGCCATGGTGGATATTGCCAAAGAAGTTGGAGCTGATGCTGTTTCTCATGGATGCACTGGGAAAGGAAATGATCAGGTAAGCCATTACACCGTGATCTGGATTTACAGAGTATATTCTCCTTTCTGATGGTCTGATGTATACAATTTTCCTGACGTATCTATTCAGGTACGATTTGAGTTGTCCTTCTTTGCTCTAAATCCCAGTCTAAATGTGGTGGCACCATGGAGGGAATGGGATATTACTGGAAGAGAAGATGCTATTGAGTATGCCAAAAAGCATAATATTCCTGTTCCAGTGACAAAGAAATCAATTTACAGTCGAGACCGGAACTTGTGGCATCTTAGTCATGAGGTAATGCTTGTTATTGATTTCTCTCTAGATGATGCTGAAATTAAATGATCATGAATAGATATTTTGTCAAAATTTGAGGATATTTTTCAAGTGGTACTGATTTTAGGCTCTCTTCCCTCAGCATTTTTCAGATCATCTTGTGGCAAGTCTTTTATAAAATGTTTTGTTTACCAAACCATCCTCTGCCTCAGTAAATTTATCAGGGTCCCACTCGTTTTGGGATAGGCTATAAATTTGATGTGTTATATTTTTTTTTTTTGTTATTCGTGACCGTCCGGGCCAGCTTGCGTGCACCTCGACTAATGTCACGAGACATAATGTCTTACCCTACAACATTTGGATGTCAAGGAAACTCGTAGGAAATTAATTTCTAGGTAGGTGGCTACCATGGATTGAACCCATCACCTTATGCACCCTCAGATCCTCTTTGACCACTTGAGCCTCTCCATGATGGTTAATTTGATGTGCTATATCAGCTGATCAAAGATGACCCGGTCTATATTTTATTAATGGAAGCTTAGGGTAAAATGGAAGTCATGTGGCAACCACCATTCATGAATATTGTCCTTAAGTTCGCTCACTATCAAGTATAGATTAATCCAAGTTACGATTCTATTCTAAGATGTCTCAAGAAACGGGTATTTTATTTACCTCTTTATGAATTTTTTCTCTATTGCTGATGTTCTCTTGTATACGTTATATAACTGAAGGGGGACATATTGGAGGATCCAGCAAACGAACCTAAAAAGGACATGTACATGATGTCTGCAGACCCAGAAGATGCACCAAACGAACCCGAGTAAACTCCTTCTCTTGAAATACCACGTTCTATTCGCTTGCCTACTTAACTCAAATCTTATAGGTTTTTACTTTTTGGGCCTTTTACATATTAACTTCTTTGAGACTTGTTCTGAATCACTAGCAGTGTATTCTTTGGAATTATGATTTTATTTTTGAATGCTTCCTAAACTATTTTAAATATTATCACCCGTAGCTGGCTGTATAAATGACAAATAATGATTAGTCTTAAAATCAAGCTCTTCTTTTCCTATACTATACACAGTTGGAAAATTAAGAGTTCTAATAGTATGTAAAAGAGAGGAAATTCTAATAATCCAATTTTTAAGTTTGAGATTCATAATAATAAGAGGATACCATTTTCTCCATTCATATCGTTTTCCATTTTCTGTTCAACAAGCTCAACATTCCATCATATTCTGCAGATACGTGGAAATAGGGATTGTTGGAGGTCTTCCTGTTTCTGTGAATGGCCAGGAGCTTTCACCAGCATCTCTTCTCACCAAACTGAATGAAATTGGTGGAAAGCATGGAATCGGCAGAATTGACATGGTTGAAAACCGTCTCGTCGGTATGAAAAGTCGAGGTGTCTATGAAACTCCAGGAGGAACCATCCTTTTTGCAGCCACCCGTGAACTCGAATCTCTAACTCTCGACCGAGAAACCATTCAAGTTAAAGATTCCCTTGCCCTCAAATATGCAGAGTTGGTTTATGCAGGCAGATGGTTCGACCCTCTCCGTGAGTCCATGGATGCTTTCATGGAGAAGATCACAGAGACCACCACAGGCTCCGTCACGCTCAAGCTCTACAAAGGCTCGGTCAATGTAGCCAGCAGGCGAAGTACTTACAGTCTTTACAGGGAAGATATCTCGTCCTTCGAAAATGGGCAGATATACAATCAGGCTGATGCTGCCGGCTTCATTCGACTTTATGGCCTTCCGACCAGGGTCCGGGCAATGTTGGAAAAGGAGCTATGAGCCCTCTCTTTGATCTGATGATGGATATGCCATTGGCACAAGAATCTAAAAGGTTGTTTTAATCAGTCTGTCTGCCTGTTTTTGTTTGATTTGCTGTTTTAATGTGTACATGTCTTGTTTTGTAATTTAACTCAATTTAGATTTTATAGATGGAATTAGGGTTGCATTTGCAAGGACTTTTTTTTTATTAGGTTGAATTTGATTTTTTTTTTTTTTTTGCTTTGGTTAATTCTGGTCCATAAAGGGGTCAAAATTTTGTTGGGTTTGGTATTCATCCTCATCTTATCTCACCTTGATCCTATTGCATTTGATTATCATGAATTCAGATGATGATTCCTAAATCCTTATTTAATTATAGTTCTTTATACTATAGTATCATATATTGTATTCTATTTTCTACAAATAATGTTTTTCCTTCGAGTTTAATAATTAAATGAATTATATGATGGACAATTTTATTTCCAACTACGTAATATGAAAAATGTAACTTGTACATACAATTTTATTTGATCAGTTCTTGTTTATGAATAATATATATATGAGATGTCTAATAGGTTAGTTATATTAGCCCAAAGGGGTGGTGTGGGATGGAAGACATGTGCTTTTCTTAATGTCTCAAGTTCGAGATTCACTTGTGACATTAATTTGTACATTTTTTGTGTTTCTATTTTTTTTTTTTTTTGATGTTTTGCCCTGACTTATGAACCCTTAAAATACAATGTAGTAAAACTCCAATTTTACGGTTTTCAAAAATTAAAAAAAATAAATTTAAACTTTTAACATTTACCTGGGTTCATGTTTTTGTATGAAAAAATATTATTTACATGACATTCAAAATTAGATTTACCTGCTTTTCAAAAAATCAAAAATAAATAAGACTTAACTGTAGAGATGTCCACGGGCTGAAATTCACTGTATTTCAATGTATAATAAAAATGACAATATTTTCACACAAAATTAAAATTAATTCATTTGTAGTATGAAATTTAAATTGAATATTATCATTGATTGAGTTCTATTACTCATAGAAAATCATGTGTTATAGATGAATTATTTTAGAAATTGTACTATAAAGGTAGAACGTAATTAAAATTAAATTATTATAAATTTATTTATTTATACTTTAATCTTTGATCAAATTTGTTTTCATCAAAATTAGGTTGAAAAAAAAAGAAAGTTTGAATTTTCAATTTCTTTGAGGCTACAAGAAATTAATGAGAACAAATCCCCTATACTTAATTTACTAACTATTACGTATCTAATTCACCAGGGAGACAAACGACATAGACTATTTATAAAGTTTTATCAAATAATAATATAAATTGCATTTTATTTTATTTATAAAAAAAAACATTAGTGTAACTTTTAAAATTATTGGGAACAAGTTTGCAATTTAAAAAAGAGGTTTAACTACCTAGTCTAGAGATGGTGAGGGGCATTAAAGAAGTGCAAAAAAGGACAACATCAAATGCCTATCTCAACTCCTTTCAAAAAAAAAAAAAAAAAAAAAAAAAAAATGTCTATCTCAACTGCTTGGTGAAGCCCCTATAACTATCCATATGGTGAAAAGTCCAATTTTGGTTTATTCCTTGAAGTAGTATTCCTTATCACATGAGTTTCTTATGGAAATTCTAGGAAGTGCAAGGATCCAAGGAAATATTGCCCAATCATGATAGATGATGGTAGCAATTAAACTACAAAATCTTAGGCTATCATAAAATTTTATTTTGAAAAGTAGTATATTTCTATTCAATTTATTTACTATGGTATTTATCCATCTCAAATAAGCTTTTAACTAAATTTCAAAAAAAATATATATATATATATATATATACTTTTAGTTTTCAAAACTTTAGATTTCAAAAATATGTTCAGAAAGAAATAATAAAACAAACAAAATCATATGCTAATAGCATTTATAAGTTAACTCACAGATGAATTGATCAATAAATTTGAAAGTGTTAAGGCTCGCAGGCTGGAAAGGGTTACTTCTGACCACTATCCTGGAACGAAAGATGGGTCCATCTCCATTTAGATTTATGAACCATTTAGGAAATCATCAATGTCACTCTAAGAACAGAGTTTTTTGTTAGTAAAAAGGGGCTTTTATACTTGAGAGGATTTACACTTAAACATCAATGTCAAGAAATGACATGACCAAAATATCAAAATCTGCATATATTCTTATTGAAGTTGTAAAAGAAAAAAAAAACTGAGTTTCTGAGGATGAAGAGAAGGTAAAAAAGGTTTTAGACCATGTTCTCCAGCAATGTGCTTTCTGAGAATCTCTTGCTAAGGCGGGTTTTGAAATCATTGTTGTGATGCAGAGCTATATCTTTGATCACCATCCCTGGCATCTTGGACTTGGTTTGCATATTGTAGGTTCCAAAGAACATCTTCCATGGACGGTCGACTCATTTCGGGGGAAATACATCTGCTCATTAGGGAAATAATGGTCGATAGAGACTCTTGCGTGCAAGTAGCTAGAATGGTTGGGTCGATGAGTCGCCTCCGTCCATCCTGGCTGTTTAAATTTATCTGTATGTATGGAAAACCATTTAGGAAATCTTGAACTGAACAGTAAAAGAAAATGGAAGAGATTGAGATCTTTGTTAGTTTTTGCTGTTGCTTAAGTCCCATGAACATTGACACTCAAAATCTATGTATAATGCAAATCAGGCGATAAAGTGACAAAAATGACCTTAGAAGGATTAAGAGGAATTATAAGGTATTCTTAAGCTTGTGTTGAATTATGTTAAACCACCAATCAACCCAAAAGTTTAAGCTTGTGGGTTGGGGTAAATTTAATTTATATAAACCAACAGGTATATTAGCAAATAGTAGGAGAGTTAGTTAGGATATTTGGATTAAAAATAAGAGAGAATAGGATATGGAAAGTCAACCAATTATTTTGGCCATTTGCTATAACGCGTGAGTGAACTTAAGAATAGGAGGGTCAAGTACGTTAAACTCAATTTATCTTTTTTTCAGAGCTTTGTCCTAGTCTATACCCGAGACACCCGCACCCGTCCCAAGGCTCAGACCCGAGAGACAATAAAAGATTTTACAGTTAAGCTCACTTATAGATTTCGAACTTGGGACCTCCTTGGAGTCTCCAAGCAGAGGCCAACGAAGCCGCCCCTCGAGGAAAGACTTTGTTTATCTTGTTTTTTGGTACTTTTTATCATTAGTATATAGGTTCTATCATAAAGCTATAATATTCATGGCTTACCATTTCCTTGAGTATAGAGGGGTCTTTTCTAGCAGACAGAGAAGGTGCTATAAGTGCCTCTAGGAGTATAAACCCAAAGCTATATATATCATCCTTCAAGTTCATCATTTGCCTGGGGATAGATACCCAAGTGAGAAATTTTTGATTTTATTGGAAAAAAAAGACCTTAGTGATTAAGAAAAACATTCTTACCAAGCTTGAGGGCCTTCTCCTTTTGTCTACACAAACAAAAAATCAAGTAATCAGCATTAATCAATGATTCAACAGAAGTCATAATCAAGTCCTACCTACCACAGAGTTCGCTGGTTCTTCTGAGATTATGGACAATCCGTAATCACTTAACTTCGCCACATTATGCTCGTCAATCAAGATATTGTTTATCTTTAGTCGGTTGTCGAAGAAACCTGGAATGACTCCGGTATGCAGGAAGTGTACAGCCTTGGCAACACTGATTAGGATTGCTAATCTTTCAGACCAGTTCAAAACCTTCTCTACAAGTTCAATATTTTGTTAGACAAAAGAGAGATATTTCATTCAAGTAGGGAAATGAAGGTGAGAATGTTGAATGTATTAAAGAATCTCGGTTGGAGAATGTTTCTAAATTACCAGAGAGGTGTGTCCGAAAACTCCCATTCGGTATATATTCAGATACGAGGAAGACCTTGACGTCATGATAGTCTTGTCCATCTCCCTCAATGCAGTGTCCCAAAAGGCAGACCAAATTTGGGTGCCTGAGTTTTCCAAGCATATCCAACCTAAGTTTTAGATTTCTAATTGAAAATTTCTTTGATATAAGCAAGGACCTTATGGCAACTTGTGTCCCATTCTCCAGTATCCCACTGTAAAGCTGCAAAACATTAAAAGGTCATGATATAGTTCAAGACCTTATGGTCTTGCTTAGATCATTGATTGTGTACATTTCCTTTTGATGAAATTCCATCTTCTCTTTTTGTTATATATTTTTTTATCCATGAGTATTCAGACTAGCTTATGCGCAACTCAATTCTTCTCACGGAACATACGGTCTGACCCTACAACATTTGGATGTCAAGGAAATCGTAAAATAATGTTTTCTAGAATCTAGATAGGTAGCCACCATGGACTGAACACATAACCTCTTGGATCTCCAAGGCCCTCTTTGACCACTAACTCAACCCATGACATGACAAACAGATCCTGTTATATAAATTTTTAAAAACAACTAGTCCAAACTCCAAATGTATGGTTATGCTTATGAAACAACTTATTTGGCAAATGAGGCATTCACAAACAGTTGAACTTGATCCATATTCATTAATGCAACTATAATGAACAAAATATGTTACCTTCCCATATGAACCATCACCAATGATAGTTGAGTCATGAAAATTTCGTGTAGCTTCTTTGATCTCCTCCAATGGAAAAGTTCGACACGATGGAAGACCTTGAATTCCTAACTTAGCAGCATCAGAAACAAACCCTGCAAGAAGGTAACTTCGAAATGGTAAAGCTCAACATTTACTAGTCATGAAGTCTGTATATTAGACCAAACGAATCACTGTGAATGAAATTTTTCTGAACTTACTTGCACTTGTTAGAAGTTCGGATGAGAATCCGGCTACCGAACTATCCTGAACTGATTTCTGCAACAAATGCTGTTCTGATATTCCTCTAGGCCAACATCTTCTACATAAAACAAACCCAATCGAAAGTAGAAGCATGGATAGCAATATACCAAGAAGTAACCCCATTACAACTCCTGCATTTTTGGCTCTAGACTGTTCCTGGTTCTGCTGATGTTGGTTCATATGATCTGTTTCACAATATGATTTTGAATGCTGTTTCCCTACATGAACAGATAAGCAATTCCCATCCACCTTAAGAGTTCGATTATCGGATCCAATGCCCAAGCAGGAAGGCAATCCTCCCGTGAGCATATTGTTAGATATATCAACAAACTGAAGCATGTTGCTACAACTCAAATGGTTCGGCAGCGACCCGGTTAACTTATTCGAAGAAAGGTTCAAGTGGCTGATGTTGGGCAAGGAGAAGATTGTAGCAGGAAGGACACCAGTCAATGCATTGAATGATATATCAAGCTGTTGGAGCTGGCTAAGTTGGCTATACTGCTGCGGAATCTCGCCCGAAAACAAGTTTTTTCCAAGTAAAACGACGGTTAATGCCTCCGGTAGCGGAGGCAGAGACGAATCTATTCTATTCCAGCTCAAGTCCAGCACAGCTAGGCCATGTAATCTACTTAGATCTGGTAATTCACCAGATATGTCATTGCTAGACATGACAAGCTCAGTAAGGGTACTTGTACTCACAATTGAAGATGGAAATGAACCCTTGATCTTGTTGTTCTTCAAGCTCAGCACTGTCAGACTAGACAATGAACCAAACCAGTCAGGCATGGTATCATTGAAGAAGTTATCATCTAGTTTGAGAGTTTGAAGCTTAACCATAGTAGAAACCTTAGGTGGGATTGAACCAAAAAGATAATTAGAGCTCAAATCAAGATACTCAAGTGAAGATAACCTATGGATTTTGTCTGGAAGTGGGCCCCAGATGCCTAAAGACACAAGGCTAAGAACTCTCAAGCTGTTCAGCCTAGTCAAAGTAGTGATGAAAGAATCAAGAGAAAAACTTTGTGATAAAGTTCTATTTGGGACTACAAATCCAATGAACTCATCAGCTTTTCCTTGTGTTTCACCAGAAATTCTAAGCTCAGTGACTACACTGTCCTGGCATGTGACATTAACAAGTGGAAGAAAAGAAAGTGTGCAAAAATCCACTCTGTGATCAGTCCATGAATCCAACTGCTTGGGATATTCCAAGTGCTTCCTCAGCTGAAGAAGCACTTGGGCTTGAGAGGCTTGCAATTGGTAAGCACCACAAAATGAGAAAGTCCAAGAAAAACAGCAAAGTAATAGAAAAAAACCATACTTCCCCATGAGAGATTCTTCAAATGGTGACCTTGAAAGCTTCCTCTCCAAGAAGTTTCTGTTTCAAAAACATCAAAATGGTGAATCTCCAATGAAATTAACCCCATAAACAGAAACAGAAATCATCAAGAAAGCAAAAAAGGTTGAAAACCCACCAAGAAAAATGTTGGGAAAACAAGAGAGGGGGGTGAAATGGAGGCACCATTGAAGGAGAACACAACAGCAGAGACTGAGAATATGGGCTGAGTGTCACATTGAAAAGAAAATCACAAAGGCAGTGAGGGATGAAGAGAAAGTGGGGCACTTGAAATGGACACATTTAGTCTTTAGCACATGGTTTCTTCTTTGTTTCTCTCTCTTGAAAGCAATGGAAAATGGGGTATGGTTATTGGCTGGAATGGGTGGAAAAGTCTCACTCTTTTCTGAGGAATGGCTGTCAATAGAATCCAACAGGTCACCATTCTTTTACTCACAAAAACTTATATATATATATTATTTTGCATAATGTAGACTCCTCTAATTTGATTTTTTTTTTAGTATTAAGTTTGGAGAAAACTTATATATATATATATTATTTTGCATAATGTAGACTCCTCTAATTTGATTTTTTTTTAGTATTAAGTTTGGAGAAAATGATCACAAATTTTATCTAGTCCGTAATGTTGTTCTAAAAATTGAGAGTCAAATAACAATTCAAAATCAAACCTATAACTATGTTAGTTAAACTGAATTATCACCAAACACCGAAACCATCAAATTACCATTTCATTTAGTCTTTAATTTGGGATCTAATCCTCCTAACTTTTTATGTTGGTTTAAAATGCCCACTTAGCTTTTTTATGCATTGGGACTTCTTTCCTTAAACGAAAAAGTGATTTTATTTGTATATTCTTTTTGTTATTTTATTCTTGTTTGGTTTGAAGTTTGGAATAATTTTTTGAGCAAAAGAAATCATGGATTTATTTTTTAGTCAAAATTATAATGTTTTTATCCATTTTTGTGAAGATTCCATCTCTAATTTTTAGATTAAAATTTTTTTTTTAGTATAAATTAGAGGCACCATAAACTATACATAGAGGGTACTATTTATCTCGAATAAATGAAGGTTAAATATCGATTTTCAAGTTTAAATTTATGACCGTAGTATAGAGGGCACCAAATTTTTTTTTTACTAAAATGGTAAAGGTTAAAAAGATTTTAATTTTTAAGTTATAATTTCTTAATGTTAAGCTAAATATTTTAATATAATAATAATAAGAATAAGAATAAGGGAAATGATGATGATGATGATTATTATTTTATTTTATTTTAAAAATTGATGAAAATATTATTTTTTTAGCATAAATTAGGGGAGATGACTAATAAATTTTAGAGGAGGGTAATTCAAATAATATATATGAAAGTTAAATATCAATTTTCATGGATGAACTCGTAATGATGGTGTTGAATTAAATTAACGCCAAACGTTAAAATCCATGAACCACTAATCCTTTCGATTGGTAGAAATATTATTGAACTTTACAAAAAAAAAAAAAAAAAAAAAAACAGTTTTATATTTTGCATTAATGTCTTGTTTGTTTGTTATATACTATAAAAGGAAAAATAAAACCAATGGAATATATCATCATAAATATAGGTTCTCATTTATTTTTCTTTATTATTTTTTTTTTCATCTTTTCTATTAGTTTACCTGTTAACTCAAGCTTTTACAAGGATTTAATAGTATAATGTCCTACCTTTGTTTTCATTGAAGCACAACCATTTAAAATAAGCTAAAATGTATTTTTTTTTTTTTTTTTTTTAAAAAAAAGAGCTAAAATGACTTTAGAAGCGGATGAGTTCAAAGATCTACTTTCTACTTATAATCTTATTTTAAACAAACAAATAAATAATTGAACCCAAACTCTTTTAAATTATTGCCCTCCCTAAATATTATTTCTCCATTCGTAGATGAGTGGACCATGCCATTGTTTTGTTGTGACCTCCATTAATCCAATATATAATTCATGATACCATATCCCATGGTAATAGAGATAAATCAACATAATATTCATATAAAAAAAACAAGTAATCAAAGCTAGGTGAAGCAATATTCTTTTTCTTATCACATAGCATCTAAAAAATACAACTAATTTATTTTATTTATAAAAAAAAAAACTAATCAAGCAACTTGTTTAGATACTTCCAAATTCTAAACCAACATTGGTTTCAAAAATTAAATCTAAATTAACATTAAACTATAAAATAAAACAAGGAGATCAGAATAGATGGGGTTGGTCTTCTTGGAACCAACAATTGTTCCTTTTAAAAATGACAGACTGTATTCCATATAAAATTATCAATAACCCATACTCTTTTAGTTATAGCTTTTTCAGGAAAAAAAAAAAAAAAAAAAAAAAAAACCCTTTAAAACCACATAAGAATCTCAAATATAGGGTGTAAAAAATACACCTTTAAAATATAAACATGACCAACTCCATCATTCTCCAAAAACAATATGGAATGTAATATTACTACCTTCAATAAAATATTTGAAATTATTGTTACAGTATTTTAAAAAAAAAAAAAATCATTAATAGAATACTAGACAAAAAATTAACTTAGCGAAACATTGTTTCTCAATATTTAAATTTTGGCAAGAATCAACCATCATGGAGTAACCTAATTGATCATAAAGAACTTTGAGGTGCATAATTTGATGGATTCAAATCTCATGGTGACCACCTATTTAGGAATTAATTTCAAATTAATACCTATGAATTTTCGTGACATTCAAATGTTGTAGGATGTGTATGTCCCATGACATTAGTCGAGGTGCAAAAAAAAAAAAAAAAAAGGCAAGGATCACCGTACCCTATTTCTATGTCAATACATTTCGTCCAACATTTTAATGATTTATATTTTAAAAATATCTATGAAATATCAAGACTAATAGTCTAATATTGTAACATTTGAATATAAATATTACAGTCTGTAAAAGAATATAAATTTTCAAATTCAAGTGTATGTTTTATAGTTTATTTCAATAAATAAATATACCTGAAAAATATTTTTAGTTAAATGAAATTTATTCTTTAGTTTAAAAAACAAATTGATCTAAAATTTTAATTTGGATTTGGTTTTGGGTTTGTCTTAAGTTTGGTGTATTTTAAATATTATGTTACTTGTCAAAATTGTCTTTGTAAATAAGACAACTTTTATGAACGGACAGTTTATATAAAATTATCTGGTTGGAAATTTAAAATTAATTAAATAACATCAGATTTTGTATGTATAGTAAAAAATAGAGTTAGATTTTGTATCGATAGCACAAAATCAAAACTAATTTATTTATAGCAAAAATTTAAATTGAGTTATATCACTAATCGAGTTCTATTAGTAATAAAATTCAATGAATGATAAATTTATTATATCACTGCTTGAATTTTATATGAGAGAATTCAAAATTGAGTTTCTATTACTAGTTAGTGATAGAAAATAATTTGCTATAAATAAATTATTTTAAAAATTATGATATAAATATAATACAAAGAGGTAGAATATATTGTTGGTGGTACTAAAAAAAATGGAGATCCCAATATCTTCCAATTTTCCCATAGACAAGAAACTAATGGCTCTGCCCTTTGTTCAGGGACATGCAGATTTGTGGACCCTGTTTTAGGTTTACTAGAAGAAGGGCATTTAATATGTCAATGAATGCATATGAAGGTGGCTGTTCTATAACAGTACTAACTAAATTCATGTTAGATATGATATAAATGTTCAAAATATATATATATATATATATAAATGTTAAGGCAAAATTGAGAAAAAAATAGAAATGTGACATGCCTAAATAAATTTCTACAAATGTAATATAATCTCTAATTTATTTTCTCATTCTTTCTATTATATACAAATGTTTTGAGAGATTTGTAACTTGTTATTGAAGGTGAATTGGTCTTGTAGCTTGTTTTTTAATGTAAATTTAGACGAGGGTTAAACTTATTTTCGAATTATTTTGTTGTTTGAATTTATTGATCTTTAAATTAATATCTTGTTTGCTGATCTTTGGATAGGCTCTTGCTATCTGTTGATTTACTTTTGGTTTGTTGATCTACTTTGTTGATTCCTCTTTAATTTATTAATCGAGTTAAACTCATGTTATTAACATAGTATCCAATCACCAAGTCGAAAATCTCACAGACATTTTAACATTTTATAGATTATTATTCAACTCATAAAATTTATTTTAAGATTGAATATAAGGTTATCTAATAAAAGCTATAGCAAATGGGCTAAAAAGTCATGGTAGAGAGTTTTTATATTTTCAATGGAAACTTATGACTTGTAAGCTATAGCAAATGGGCTAAAAAGTGTGGTTGTATAATGATAATACACATTTCTGTCAATTGTCTATAATGTTGTTGATGACAATAGTTTGCTTTTTAACTTTATTGCTTCTATCCATTGTCAAATAATTGCAGTGACTTGGATTTTTTTTTTTTTTAATTTATTATTATTATTTTAAAGGCAGTGAGTTGGATTTATTATACTTGTAAATGATTTTTGTTTGTTTTATTTTTTTATTAGATAATAAGAGGCATTTTGAATTCATCTTAATAGGAAACCTTTATTATTATTATTATTATTTCTGTCGTGTGATTTTTTTTTTTTTTTTTTTTTTTTGAGTTTTCTTTCTATATTGAAATGAAATGTTGCAGTTGTATATTTAGTAAAGTATTTTATATAGATGATATTACTAATTTAAAATTAATTAAAAATTAAATATCAATTTTAAGAGTCAAATTCATGAGAGTGAAGTTGAATTAAATTTTAATTAATCAATCTATCTCAATTATTTTTTTTTGTTAAAATCAAAATAGTGTTACATTTACTATATGAAAGAATTTATACCGAAAAAGAAACAATTCATTTCGCAAGATAAAGGAAAATGAAAATTGATTTTAGACTATTCTAAAAGCCTTTTAATTAACATGGTAAAGTTTTAAATTCAAAGAATTTTGATGTGTTATTTTTGAATAAGACTAAAAAGAAAATAAATCACTAAAATTTAGATCGAGAGAAGATTTTTTTATCAAGGAGGAGAGTGTAGAATGTGAATGTAAGGGAGCTAGGATTTTAAGAGGTTTACATAATGTAAACCGATAGAATCGGCAGTATATGCCCAATTACATAAAGGTCTAATTATGAAAACACACCCCTGCTCGCTGACCGGGCAATGAGACCCCGATTAAGTAGTGGTGGGATATCAAAGAGTTAAAAGCATAGCTCGACATTACTTTTGAGTTATACGTTGCAATTGGATGAGTGTGTTTACTTGTTTTCCTGACTTCATTTACAAAATTTTCTACCCTGCTTGGTTCTGTTGATCTTTGCTAGGGATAAAATCATGCTCTGTTGGATGTGAGATTGCTTACATGATGACTAGATCGGTATCACTTTCATCTGAATGTTTTAAGAAACAAATATAGCTTAACTCAATCGATCTAAGAAAAAAAAAAGTAATTGTATCTCTTTGAATCACTCTGGTTTTTCTGAATTCAACAATATTATTGATGATATTAAGTTTTTACTGGACTCTCTCTAAATTGAGAATATTTTGCATTATAGTAGGTCTTGTAATAGTGTGATTGACTTTTTAGCAAATCAAAAAACTTCTTGCTTATTTTGCTGGGCAGATCCTATTTTTGTGCTCGTGGATATCAGATTATTTGTTTTGGAGGGGGATCTCCCCTGTTATTGGTTCCTTATCGAAGAAAGATTGTACTTATTTGGTTGTTTGATTTATGAAAATTTAGTTGAGAAAGATTTTATTGTATTGGTTGTTTGATATATGTATTTCGCTTCACTTTTTTATGGACAATAAACATTTAAAAATATAGCAGTCAAATTGTCTATTTACAATTTGATTTCTTTTACTTTTAAAAAAATGTATATGACTTCGATGAGAATAATGCCTCTCTATTGCAAGTTATTTGTTGCACTTGTAAATAAAACAAACGTTATTTATAATAATTTTATTTAAACGATGGGAGTTTGGTATAGCAATATTAGTTTTAATTCGTAATGTTGGTTACAATTTTGAAAGCATCATTTTAATTGAAAAAATAGAAAGAGGTTAAAATCTTCTTTGAAAATTCCACTACAAATAACTCATCCAGTCCTATTACTTTTCTTCAACATAAACAATATATATTTTTTAGTTCAGCAATTTGTGAGCACATATTACTTATTAACTTTTCATGGCATAAAATACTATTTGATGCCAAAATTGGCCCATTGATTAACTTATGAATTTGTATTGGGAACAAACACCAAAAAAATACTAGATATTGATGTAGTGTGAGCCACGTGACTTTCAATACCAAAATCAAACGAAGATTAAGGTTTTAGTAGAGTCACATGTCTAAGTGAAAGATTCTTCAACGCCACATGGGAACGGGTCGAGGGATTCTCCGACCCCACTTGAGCCTGGGTTGGAGGATTATCTAACCCCACTTGGCCTTGGGTCGGGGATTCTAACCACCCCACTTGGCCTTGAGTCGGGGGATCTAGACCCCACTCGGGCCTCGGTTGAGGGATCCTTGACCCCACTTGGGCCCGACGACCTACAGGTGTGCCTTTGGGCTTACCCCCAACTTCCTTAGGTCAGTTCAAGTGCCGCCCAAATTCCCCCTCAACGCCAACTAAATAAAAGAATGGAATAAACAAGGAAACTTTAAAATACCAATATGAAAACGAGATCTAACTTGATTTTTTTACCAATAAAACGAGATCACATGGTTAGTGCACAATAGTCGGGGGATCTAGACTCTACATATTATTTGACCTCAATTTATTTTAAAATAGTAGTATTTTTTATGTAAGATCTGTAATCTTTAGCGTACTGAATGAGCCTATTATCGAATTGATACTCTCATTTTCTTTCCCTATATGAAATATTTTTTAAAAAAATGTTACTAACTATTTTAAAAAAAAAAAGATTCGGTGTACATGTAATATTCTCGACAATTTTTTTTAGTACCAATTAGGAGATGAAATTATAAATACTGATTTCAAGGATAGAACGCATGATGTTGATTTTGAATGCCTACAATCAAACAGTAAAACTATTGTGCACTAACCATGTGATTAAAGGGTAAATTAGAAAGAATAATGGTTAAACTACCATTTTGGTCCCTAGACTATGAGAGTTGTTCCATTTTAGTTCCTAGACTTTCAAAAGTCTAATATTGGTCCCTAGATTTGAGAGTTGTTCCACTTTAGTCCCTAGAGTTTCAAAAGTCCAAATTTAGCCCTCCAACTTTTGAGTTAACCATGGTTAAATTTTAAATAAAAATAATTTGTTTTCTCTCTCCTCCATTTTTACAAACTCACTCCCAATTGAACTCTCTACCCTGTTTCCAAAAAAAAAAAAAAAAAA
>JBBMEF010000004.1:7669976-7690619 GCA_037832685.1 Sicyos baderoa
TCGGGTTGGTCGGGTTGGGTTGGGTTGATTTAGGTCAACCCTTGACCCAACCCAACCCATGAAAATTCCATGATTTTTAACCCAACCCAATCCATTTATGTTTTCAACCCAACCTAACCCGACAATTTGGGTTGGGTTGGTTCGAGTTTCTCGGGTTGTCGGGTTAGTGTGCACCCCTACATACACGAGTTCGATCCTAAAAATTAATTTCTAAATAGATAGTAAATTTTATAACTTCTTGAATCCTAACACTCTTTTTGATTATTATTATTATTATTAGATTCGATTAACATAGTTAATATCGAAAGGTTGAGAAGGGGCTCATAGACCATGTTTAATAAGGGGCTTGAGCAGTTAAGGTACTCATTCAACCATAATTGTTGACCGGTTAAAAAATTGAAAGCTATTTATTGCTAGTTTTTGGTAGAATCATCATTGAGTTAAATCCATTACGGCCCAACTTAATCATTTTTTTAATTTCTAAAAATGGTAAGTTGGGTGGGTAATCTAATTAATAAGGAGTTTTTTTCGTGTATAATAAAAATGAGCTAAAAATTTGCATCTCTAGTATAAAACTGAAAATAATTGTATATATATCAAAAACGAAAAAATGGGTCATTTGCTTTTCAAAAAGAAAAAAAAAGGTCATTTGAGTTCAATCACTATTAATTTATTGATTCGATCGAATAAATGTGATGAAGCTCAATCACTTAACAAACTGATTGAATACAATCAAATATTGCTTATTGAGTTCAATCACTCGAAATTTATATCAATTTCTCCTTAAAATTGGTATAAATTTATACCAACTTTAAAGAGAAATTGGTATAAATCAATTTTTGATAAAAATGAACTATAATTCTAATAGGGGTTTTAAAGTTGGTATACAATACAAATTCTAATAAAATACAATAAAATAAATTAGAGAGATTTCTAAAATAGGGAGGAAATCCATATTTAGGCATGGAATGGAGAGAGTTGAGAGAAAAAATTGAGTTAAGAAAACTTAAGGACAGAAAATGTACACCTCTTCTCCTTCCTTGTTCTCTTTATTTTTGTTTTCCTTTTCTTTTTCTATACCTAAATTCTATTTTGGCAACTTTTTTCAAAAAAAATCAATTTTTATTGTCTTTAATCAGTTTTTCTTAATTGGGTTCCATTAACTTCATAAATGTTTTCAGTCAACTGATTGGAGTCATTAGTTTCACAAGTCATCTTCCCAATATGTTCACCTCAATAACTTCACCTAAGGTATTACTCTGATCACTGCATGAGTTTCTTTATGAAGAGTGTCATATGTAAAGTCAAAGGAGGGGTTTGGATGAATTTTGGATAAAGAGTTAGTTTGACGAGTTGTTTTAAATAGTTATAACTTTACATTTTTGTAAAAGTTCGTTTGAATATAGATTTTTATAGAATTATAGCAAAAAAATCGTTTGAATATGGTTTTTTGTAGAAAAATTAACGACTGTAACTTATTTTGATGTATACTTTAAAATAAAAAGTTGTTTTTGAGTAGTTAAAAATGAATGATATTAATCCTGGGTTATTTCAAGTAGTTAGAAATAAATTATTAGAAATGAGTGGTTAGAAATGAAGAATTATTTTAGGTAATTAAAAATGAATTATTAGTAACTAGTCTTAGAAATGAGAAGTTATTTTGAGTAGTTAAAAATATATTTTTTTTTAATAGTTACACTATTTCTTTTGGATGTGGTTTTTTAAAGAATAGTTAGTAAATACTGAATCTAAAATTCTTTGACACTTTGTTATTTAGTGAAATGCTAGGAGCGGATTCAACGGATAAATAATTCTCATCTTTCAAAATACCCTTAAAAAATAATTCTCGTTTGATAACGGTTTCATTTTTTGTCGTGAATTTAAAAAATTATGCTTATTTCACTATTAGGACCAGAAGTTATTTTGCTTGAGAAAAGGGGCTTTTTATACTTGAGTGAATTTACACTTTAACAGCAATGTATTCTTATTGAAGTTCTAGGGGAAAAAAAGTACTGAGTTTCTAAGGATGAAGAGTACTAAAAGCATTCAGTGATGCAGAACTGAATCTTTGGTCACCATCTCTAGCATCTTGGACTTGGTTTGCATATTGTAGGTTCCATAGAACATCCTCCATGGACGGTCGACTCATTTCCGGGGAAATGCATTTGTTCATTAGGGAAACAATGGTCGATAGAGACTCTTGCGAGCAAGTAGCTAGAACGGTTGGATCGACGAGTCGCCTTCGCCCGTCATGGCTGTTTAAACTCAGCTGTATGTATGGAGAACCATTTAGGACATCTTGAACTGAACAACCAAATTTTATGTATAATGAAAACAAAGCAACAAAGCTATAGTTTTTTATGGCCTTACCATTTCCTTTAGTATAGAGGGGTCTTTCTTAGCAGACATAGAAGGTGTTACAAGTGCCTCTAGTAGTATAAACCCAAAGCTATATACATCATCCTTCAAGTTCATCATTTTCCTGAGGATAGATAAATACCTTAATTAGTTAGAATCATTGTTTTTCTTGAGAAAACCAAAGGCCGAGTTTGGTGGGCGTTTATGCGAACCGGGGTTGAGTTATTACAACCTAATTCATTCTTTTTATGTAAATTGGGGGTTGCACCCCAAACACAGTTTAAAATAACTCATTGTTTATAATAACTCAACCAGTGCCCAAACACGACTAAATGATTAAAAATCATTCTTACCATGCTTGAGGGCCTTCTCCTTTAGCCTACACAAACAGAAAAAAAAAAAAAAAAAAAAAAAAAAAAAAAAAAAAAAAGTGATCAGCATTTTATCAATGATTCAACAACAGCCATAATCAAGTCCTACCTACCAAAGATTTTTCTGGTTCTTCTGAGATGATTGACAATCCATAATCACTCAACTTTGCCACATTATGATCATCAATCAAGATATTGTTGATCTTTAGTCGGTTGTCGAAGAAACCAGGAATAACTCCAGTATGCAGGAAGTGTACAGCCTTGGCAACACTGATCAGAATTGCTAATCTTTCAGACCAGTTCAAAACCTTCTCTACAAGTTTAATAATTTGTTAAACAAAAGATAAATATTTCATTCAGATAGGCAAAGCTGGGTGTGAAAGTTAAATGTATATAAAGAATCTGAGTTCGAAATGCTTCAAAATTACCAGAGAGATGTGTGCGAAAACTCCCATTCGGGACATATTCGGATACGAGAAAGACCTTGATGTCATGATAGTCTTGTCCATCTCCATCAATGCAGTGTCCCAAAAGGCACACCAAATTTGGATGCCTGAGCTTACCCAGCATATCCAACCTAAGTTTAAGATTTCTTATTGAAAATTTCTTTGATATAAGCAAGGATCTTATGGAAACTTCAGTCCCATTCCCTAGTCTCCCTCTGTAAAGCTGCAAGACATGTTAAGAAGGTTGAAATACGTGTGGGAAAATATTCAAATAATCATCATTGATCATATGTATTTCCTGTTTGGTGAAATTCTCCTTTAAACTTTCTATTTGAAAATCGAAAGTCGCATATCGTTCGTAAAATCTTGCAATCTAGCTAGTTTTAACTTCCATTGTAGGTTTTGCTTCTAAGTATTAAGGACTCTAACTCATTTTAACTTCCTCAGCTGGTTTGGCAGATGAGCTATTTGCAAACAGTTGAACTTGATCCATATTCATTGAAGTAAGTATAATGATTAGACACTGAATGGGTCGGTGGCACGATTGGTTATATGGTTTGGTGTTAATCCATTTCCACTCTATGGTCACGGTTCGATCCCTAGAATCGATATTTGTAATCTCCTTCCCTCAATTTGTACCCAAAAAAAAAGTATAATGATTAAACTGTTACCTTCCCATATGAACCATCACCAATAATAGTTGAGTCATGAAAGTTTCTTGTAGCTTCATTTATCTCCTCCATCGAAAAAGTTCGACACGATGGAAGACCTTGGATTCCTAACTTTGTAGCTTCAGAAACAAACCCTGCAAGAAGGAAACATTGAAATTGGTAAACATCAACATCTTTAAGTCATGAAGTCTGCTAATTTTCGACTAAACGAATCACCGTGTATGAAGTTTTTCTGAACTTACTAGCACTTGTAAGAATTTCAGGTGAGAAACCTGCTGTTGGAACTTCCTGAACTGATTTATGTAATAAATGTTGTTCTGATATTCCTCTAGACCAACAATTTCTCCATAAAACAAACACAATAGAAAGTAGAACCACTGATAGAAATATACCAAGAAGTATTCCCATTACAACTCCTGCATTTTTGGCTCTAGGCTGCTGCTCCTGGTGCTGATGTTGGCTCGTATGATCGGTATCGCAATACGATTTCGTATGTTGTTTCCCTACATGAACAGACAAGCAATTCCCATCTACCTTGACAGTTTTTTTATCAGATTCAATGCGCAAACAGGAAGGAAATCCTCCTATCAGCATATTGTTAGATATATCAACAAACTGAAGCATATTCCCACAACTCAAATGTATCGGTAGCGACCCGGATAACTTATTGGAAGAAAGATTCAAGTGGCTGATGTTGGGCAAGGAGAAGATTGTAGCAGGAGGAATGCCAGTCAATGCATTGAAGGATAAATCAAGCTCTTGAAGCTGACCAAGTTGGCCATATTGCTGCGGAATCTCGCCCGAAATCGAGTTTTTCCCGAGTAAAACTACAACCAATCCCCTTGGTAGTGTAGGCAGTGATGACTCTATTCTGTTCCAGCTCAAATCCAACACAGTTAAGCCATGCAATTTACTTAGATCTAGAAATGAACCCTTGATCTTGTTGTTTTTCAAGCTCAACCTTGTCAAACTAGACAATGAATCAAACCAATCAGGCATGGTATCATTTAAGAAGTTGTCATCTAGATTAAGAATTTGAAGATTCACCATGGAAGAAATCTTAGGTGGGATTGAACCAAAAAGATAATTAGAGCTCAAATCCAAACATTCAAGTGAAGATAATCTATGGATTTTGTCTGGAAGTGCACCCCAAATGCCCAAGGACACAAGGCTAAGAACTCTCAAACTGGTCAGTCTAGTCAAAGTGGTAATGAAAGAGTCAAGAGAGAAACTTTGTGATAAAGTTAGATTTGGAATTGCAAAACCAATGAACTCATCAGCTTTGGCTTGAGAATCGCCTGAAATTCTAAGCTCAGTGACCACACTGTTTTGGCATGTAATGTTGACCAGAGGAAGAAATGAAAGTGTGCAAAAATCCACTCTATGATCAGTCCATGACTCCAATTGTTTTGGATACTCCAAGTGCTTCCTCAACTGGAGAAGCCCTTGTGCTTGTGAGGCTTGCAATTGGTAAGCTCTAGAAAATGAAAAGGCCCAAGAAAAACAGAGAAGTAATAGCAAATCATACTTCCCCATGAAAGATTAGTCTTCAAACAATGACCTTGCCTGCTTCAGAAACATCAAAATGGTGAATCCCAATGCTTGTTAGTGATGATGATTCAACACAAAAAGGAGAAGAGAATTGAAGAAAGGGAAGGGAAAGGAAAGGTCCAGTTTTTGTTCACACTGAAAACTTTTAAATGAAACAGAAGAAATCATCAAAGAATATTGAAAATAACAAAGGTGTTAACTAATTGGTGAGGAGAAAGTAGCCCTAGGTATGTTACTCGAGTTACCAATATGTTGAGAACCCCTCACATTTTCGATGTGGGATAAGATGAAGATGTTCATCATGTCCGGTGTCACTTCGATAACACCGTCCTAAATTAGATCCTAATTAATTAATTATCTCTCATATCATATTAGATATTCTATTTCAAAATTAATTAGAGATGGCTGAAACAAAACCTACCCAGAGAAATGTTAGTGTGATTGGGAAAGTGGGCACTTTGAAGTGTGCACATTTAGTTTTAGCACATGCTTTCTCTCTCTCTCTCTCTATTTATCTTGAAAACAATGGAAAATTGGGTTGGAAAGTTTCACTCTTTTTCTGAGCTGACTCTGCAAATTTGGGATCTAATCTTGCTTTCTACAAATTCTTAACTTTCCCTTTGGCTGTTTAGGGTCATAAAAAGTCTTAGGCTTGTCTCTGCTCATGTTTGTAAAAGTCAAACGCGCGTTCACTTAAAAGTAAATGTGCTTTTTGTTAAAAATAAAAAATAAAAATAAATATGCTTTTATTTTTTATTTGAATTTTCTTTTATATATATATAAAATTCTTAGATAGGTGATCATCGTAGCATCGCTTTAGTATCTCAAAACTCTTTTTGACGAATTGAGTCACTCTTTGATGGTATTTTATTTAAAATATAAAAAATACTTTTATGCTTGGATTCCCTCCTTTATTCAATTATATTTTTTGGATTCTTTTATTTTTAGTTGTTTTAATACTGATCGAGAGATCACAAAAAACCTACCTAGAGGTGTTACACCTTTCAAATAAATAGGTGTCTAACCAAAATAATATCAAACAATTAAATCAACATGCCACCAATCATTTAAGTGGTTCTTTCCCATGAATGAAATAAATAACAAACTCTAACTTGTACACATATCTCAACTTTGGTATAGGGATATTTTTTTCCATTAAAACTCATCCATATAAAATTGGCAAAAAAAATTGGCAAAAAATGATGATCGGATAAGTTGGAAGATTTATTTCCTACTTCCAATCTTATTTAAAACAAATATTTTTCCAAGCCAACCTATGTAAATTATTGACTTTTCTAAAACTAGCATTAATAATATTTCTCCATTTGTAAAAGGAGAACCATATAATTGTTTTTTTTATATATATATATATTTAATGGATGTAGCATATCCCATCATACTAGAAATAAATAAACATAATAATTATAAAAGATAACTATAAACCAAAGCTAGGTGAAGCAACATTCTTTTTCCTATTACATAGCATGCATCTACAAAATACAACTAATTAAGCAACTTGTTTGGATACTTCCAAATTCCATTCAAAACATTACACTATTCAAATTGAAATGTTGGGTCCTTTCAAAAACTGACAGGCTGTTTTACATTTATGAAATTACATATATTAAAAAAAAATTCCATCTCTTGTTTGGCTGCCTTGCTAGCTTGGACAACAAGGTCATATCATAGTCATAGCTCATTTTTAGCTTTAGAATTCTTTTGGCTTAAATGATAAATTTGCTTCCATGAAAATTAATTTTTAATTGATCTTTTTTCGTTATTATGATTACCTGGTTTGAATTTATAAAAAAATTTAAATAAATAAAATAATGAAACAAATGCTAATTTTTTAAATGAGATAAAATTATCAAAAGTAGCATAGTTCTACTCGTACGAAAAAAATATATATATTTTTTTTCAAATAATGTGACCTATATTTTTTTTTTGTATGTTTTAATTTTTTTATTTTCTTGAGTTTTGGTTTATAAACTTTTAATTTTTATTTTTTGTCATTAAGTCTATAAATTGATTTTTATCTAATTAACTTTTTCGTATGTTTTTAAAAGTTAATTCAAATTTCGAAAAATAAAAGAAAAACTCGTTTTAATTTTAGAATTTTGGTAAATACTCAAATGGTTTCATCAAATTCATTATATAAAATTATAGAAATATGTTGGAACAATAAGATAAATATTCAAGAACAAGGAAACAATATGTTATCAGTTTTTCATTTTAATTTGTCATATCCTGTTATTAGAGTTTGGTTTAGGTTTTTTTTTTTTTTTCTATCAAGTTTGGTTTAAGTTTAAGTGTTATTTTACTTTTTAGGTTCCAGGTTTGAGATTTACTAATGACCGGGGACAACGTGAAAAAAAAAAAAAAAAGTGTTATTTTACTTTTCAAAAATGTCTCCCTCAATAAACTACTTTATGAATAAGACAATTAATATAAAATTTATCTGGTTGCAAATTTGAAGCGAATTTTATTTGATAACTTTTCTTTTTTCAAAAATGCCAAAAAGAACCACATAATGGAAGGTAAAATCCACCATAACTTCCAACATCCCAAAAGACAAGAATTAATGACTACCCTATATGCTTAAGAACAGGCAAATGGATGTTAAAGATAAAATGATTTACAAATACTTGGGGGAGGGGATTATGAATACCGTCTCTTCTCGAGTTTGAATCCATGACGTTGGTGTTGAATTGGTTTAACCAAACAATGAAATTATTGCGCCATTGATTCTTTCGGTGATAATAACATATTACTAATTATTATATCAATTGTCATTTTGATCTTAAACCGTATAACTATTGAACTAAAATACATAATGATTTAGGTACTTACCTGTAAAAATGAATTAACTTAAAAAACGCATGACAGTTTAGGTAATAATAACAAAATCTAAATGACATGATGCATGATAATACATAAGCATCATATTGCACGACCTTATAAAAATTAAAATTACATAGATTATAAGTTGAAAATTGTAATAAACACATCTTTTGTTTTTATATAATTGAAATAAACAATTCTAACTCCCAAAACATAAATTTGAGTTACTAATTTTAACTTTTAGTTCATATATTTTCAAATATTGGACTTAGAATTGATATTTTATTTTTATAAATTTATTGTTGATTTTTTTAATTTTTTTTTACCTTTTCTCTATAAAATTTAAAAATATATCTTACATTGTATATTGTTATGTTGAAATTATTATTATTATTGTGAAATCTATTTTGATTAAAATTAGTTTTAAATTTGATTAAAAAGACATAAATATAACATTTAAAAATGTGAATAAAAAGTTAAATGAATTCGAGGAGAATTTGGGTGCAATACGGGTAGCACCCCACCATAATAAAGTAAAGTAAGAAAAGATAGATGAGATGTGTGGTACCAAAGATGACACATGAATGATATCATGGTGAGGGTGTTGTCCAGATGTTCGGATTGCACCGAAATTCTTCTCAATAACGCCAATCTTACCGTAGGTATTAATTTGAAATTAATTTTTAGGTATGTGACTACCATGAGATTTGAACTCATCATCTTATGTACCCGAAAGTCCTCTATGACTAATTGGGCTACCCCATAATGGTTGCAAATAATGACATTAATATTTCATCTTTCTTTATATTTAATCTTCTTTTTAGACTTGAAATTGGGAATTTATGGATTTTGAGAGTGATTTTAAAGATGTTGGGTTTGCTCACCAAACTCTTTTTCACTCATCCACAGCTAAAGGGTTATTTTTTTGTTTAGGTTGGTATCAAGTGACAATATAATATATTTTTTATAGTTTTAGGATATAACTATTTATTAACTATTTCTATTTACCCCTCTTACATATGTAGAAAATTAATTAATTTAATTAAAAGGAGTTAATGGCAACACTTATCAAAGTTAAAGGATATAATTGCTCAAATTAAAAGTTTAAGGGGTTAATTGTTACAAACACCATAGTTTAGGAGTGATTTGTGCAATTTTTTTTTTTTTTTTTTTTTTTTTTTTTTTTATTATTATAGAAATGATCTACTTATTTTCCATTTCCTTTTGGATCTTTCAATATTAATCATATAATCATGCTTGAAATGGTAGGCTTTCTATTCTCACCAACCCCCATGGCCCATATGCAGTAAACAGAGAAAGAGAAACCACCACTTAAACCAACTCCCCCCACCAACTTTTAAATTTTTATTATGGTTTAAGTTAAATTATGAGTTGAGTAATAATACTCGATCAGAGTTATTTATTATGATTTTAAAATTTAAAATTTAGTTTTTATGATTTTGAAAAAAATTACAATTTAGTAATTGCAATTTTAAAAATTAGAATTGAGTTCTTATAGTGCGATAAAATTTAAAGATTAGTTCTCATCGTTCTTAATCACCGAGAATTATATATCATTCAATTTACATTATCATTATTAACACATCAATAAATAATTTTCTCGCACTTAGTCCTAACAACTATAAATGAAAAAAACTATTTTTTAGATTTTATCAAACTCCTAAATTACCGTTTTTAAATTATATGAGATAAATTCTAACTTTATTGTCACTATAAAAACTAAAATTTAATTTTTGAAATCATTAAATTCTAACTTCCGTTCAACTATAGACTCCAAACTTATCATTTATCCTTATTATTATTATTTGCAAAATAAATTACTATTTTGGTTGGAAATAATTACCCACCCTTAAAACAAACCGTATATTTTTATTTTTTTAAAAATACCATTATACTTTAACATTTATCTCTCAATCAATCGAAGTTCAATTACTTTAGATACATATCAATCGGTTGGAAGTTGTTAATGATAATAATACATTTGTAAATGATTTTAATTGTAAAAAAGTTATTCAAAATCACCGAAGATAAGTGACACAATTGAATATTTTGTTAGGTTTTAATTCATTTTAACTTCACAATCATCGTATTCGAAAAGCGGTATTTGACTTTCATTATATTTAAGAGCAGTTGTGTCGTTTGTTGGTTCTCTTCCCATCATTTGTAATAAAAAAAGGAAATTATTCAAAGTCAATGAGTGTGCATTCCATTTTAATTGATTAATTAAACAACAATTTAATTAAAATCAGAAAAAATAGTGTCGTCAATCTCGAGGGAACGAATAATGCATATCCCTGGGTCAAAAGCAGGGGCGTATCCGTCATTTCAACAAAACATTGACGGAAAATCCAGGGGCACAATGGTCATTTGATAATGGTTGGTAAACGACCGTGGATTGAGTTCAAAAACAACATGGTTGCTCTCACCTTCGGTTCGGACCTTCAAAAATCTCTGCGTTAGGGCACATCTCTTGCAAAAATCCATTGAAAAAAGCTTCAGAACAGAGCAACAATGGCGGGCAATTCCGCATCAGCGGCCTTGGAGGACGTTCCCTCCGTCGATCTCATGACGGAGCTTCTCCGCCGCTTGAAGTGCTCCTCCAAGCCCGACAAGCGTCTCATTCTCATCGGTAATGTTTCTCCCATTTCCGGTCTTTATGATTTTTATACCTCGATTTCTGGCTTTATGTTTGGTTCTTGTGGGTCAATTCGTGGCAATTTTTAGGATTTGAGGCGCTGACTTGAAATCTGGATTTAAAATTGTTCTCAAATTTTATTTCGAGTTAGAGATTAAAGGGATTTAAGTTTTATGGAAATGGTGAAAAGGGAACTTATCTGCTGCACTTGGTTCAAGTTAATATCTGTTTGCACATTGCAAAATACTCTATATAACCATCATGGAGTGGCTCAATTGGTCAAAGAGGGCATTGGAGTGCAGAAGGTGATGAGTTCAATCCATGGTGGCCACCTACCTAAGAATTAATTTCTTACGGGTTTCCTTGGCATCCAAATGTTGTAGAGTCAGGCTGTATGTCCTGTGACATTAGTCGAGGTGCGCGAAAGATGGCCCAGACAGTCACAGATATAAAAAGAAAAAGTACTAGGTATTATAGGATAGTTTCTTGAACTAATGCATACTGGTTTGTTGAGATTTAAGAATACCCTAACTTGGCTACCATGTTCGTTTCCTATTTCTAATCACAATTTCATCGGAAATCTTTGTGATAGGCCCCAAATCACTTGAGTGTATGAATGAGAAGTGGAGACATATTTTGTTGTGGGGCCATAGGATTTTGCTACTTAGTATGAAGGGCCTTGGAGGGAAGAGATATAGGGTTGAGGCGTTTATGGGGAAGGCATCTTTTTTGCTTGATTTTCTGTAACTCTCTCTAAGATTTAGGAGAGGTGGGAAGCTCTCTAAATTTTCCTTGGTGGTTGATACATAGAATTTGTGGCTGAGGCCCAACACTATGCTAAAGGCTGAAAGTGTATTGTTTATGGTTGTTGAGAGAATGGAAAATAGATCCAGGAATCTAGAAGAAAAACTGATGCAGAAAGGGATTATAGACTGAAAGTGTTTTTGCATTGAGAGATTTGTGTTTCAAATGGTATCTAATGACTAATGGTGTAAAAGAATTTAGAAGGGATAGGGAAACTAATATGGTGAGGGTTGTGGATGGAGTTGTTTGTTACTTTTAGAAGTAGAAAGCATCAAGTGGAAAGAAGATCCTAGTTTCTTTGTAATTAGTTTGCCACTCTGGTCAATGGGTTTTCATTGCATTCTACAGTATGTTGTGGTTTCAGTTTATATACTTTATTGATGTTAACCATAATCATGAATATCTGGTCTGTTGCAGGTCCACCTGGATCAGGTAAAGGGACCCAATCACCAATCATCAAGGATGATTATTGTTTGTGTCACTTGGCTACTGGTGATATGTTGAGAGCTGCTGTTGCTGCTAAAACACCTCTTGGTGTCAAGGCTAAAGAGGCTATGAATAAGGTAGAGTTTTCTTCAGTTCATGCTTTCTGCTGTTAGTTTCTTTTCCATGCTCAATTCTAATTCTATCTTAGTATCTTCGCTATCTTGTTAACGTACTTATTTGTTCTACATTGTAGGGTGAACTTGTGTCTGATGACTTGGTTGTTGGCATAATCGATGAAGCAATGAAGAAACCTTCTTGTCAGAAAGGCTTCATTCTCGATGGATTTCCAAGAACCGTAGTTCAGGCGCAGAAGGTGTGAGATTTATTGAAATTGACGTATATGTTCTAATTTCTTTGCCATTTTATATAATTTACGCGCATGTGCAAAGAATATGTTTTTGAATCACTCCATTGCAGCTTGATGAGGTACTTGAGAAGCAAGGAGTGAAAGTTGAGAAGGTGCTCAACTTTGCTATTGATGATGCGATTTTGGAGGAGAGGATCACTGGGCGATGGATACACCCATCCAGTGGCAGAAGTTACCACACAAAATTTGCTCCTCCAAAGACTCCTGGTGTTGATGATGTAAGAAAATCCATAGTATAACTTTGATATTTTGCCCCTTAACTAAATGCATTTTGATGAGCTGCAGCAAATATTTATAACCTTCTTGTTTTCTGTTCAAGGTAACCGGAGAGCCTTTGATTCAACGCAAAGATGATACTGCTGCTGTATTAAAGTCACGTCTGGAGGCATTTCACAAACAAACCGAGCCGGTACGGATGATTTTTGGGTTTCTTAATGTGCCTTCTTTTGTCCTACAGAATGTGTTGTCCTGTCGGGTGTGGGTGTATTCCTCATAGTTAGTGATGTCTGATTGAGAAAGCATATGGGAGGCGCTAACTTAGGATGGTTCATGATTAAATCTAAGGAGAAATTTTCTACGGGTTTCCTTGATATCCAAATGTTGTAGGGTCAAATAGTATGTCTCATGAGAATAGTCGAGGTGCATGTAATCTAGCCCAGACTACTCATAGATATCATAAAAGAAACACCAACCGTGGATTGGTTAGTAGTTCATTAGGACCTCGTAAATAATAATTAAAAAAAAACTTAGAAGGAACATGCTTGTTCAAGTCATGGTGGCAAGTTACCTTAACGACCAATGTAGTAGAGTTGACTGCTTGTCTCAGATGAACAGTTCAAGTGTGTTGTGTTGAAGCTGGTCTAAATACTCACGCATATCAAAAAAAGTAAAATAATAACTCATGAAATGTTAGCTAGCATGGTTCGACAATGCTGTTATTTCGGAAGTTGAATTTTAATCAAGGGGAGCGGTAATGATTACGAGGGAATGATTATGGGGAGAATGATTATCTATGTTTGGAGTGAAGGAAATGATTATGAGAAAAATAAAATAATGGGTATGATGAGAGTGAAAAATAGTGATGTGATGTATAAAAATTTGTTGTGGGGAGAATGAAAAGTAGTTATGATATAGAAAGAGAATGAAACAAAGTATTTTTTGGAAAATGCAATTATGGGGGAAATGATTCCTGGTGGCTCAAAGACGGGAAATCATCCTCATTTCTATTCTCCTCCATATTCTTGGGTGAATTTGCGAGTTTATGTTTGTAAATGTTGTGGTATTGCAGGTGATTGAGTATTATGCCAAAAAGGGTATAGTTGCAAATCTGCATGCTGAGAAGCCTCCAAAAGAAGTCACAGCTGAGGTTCAGAAAGTACTCTCATAGAATGATTGAAACAAGCTCATTTGCACTGAATTCTCTGATTATCTCTCATTTGTTTTTCAATTTTCGTACTTCCATTTTCCGGCTGCTATGATTTATAACTATTTTTGGGGGCTGAATGAGTCGAGATAAATTAGAAATAAAAACATTCTCTTGGATCAAAGATTATGCTCTAATTGAGTTTTGATTTTCTATTCCCATTCTTTCTTTCTCTCTATTTTTTATTTTTAATGGAAGATTCTGCGTTTTGTAACATTTCTTTGTTGTGGATTGAGTAATAAGGCTAAATGTAAAGTAGATATTGAAATGTTGTTGAAGAATGTTAGGAATGACTTATTAAGTGCTGAATTGTTTTTAGAATATTCAGAAAGCTATACTAATTAGGTCCAACCTCAGATTTGTTTTGAGGTCAAGAGGGATTTGTTGAGATAATTAATTGGCGAGATCAATCTATAATGATCATACTTAAGAATTAATTTTCTATGTATTTCTTTGATAATTAAATATAATAAGGGTAGATGGTGACTTGATTTTTTTTTTTTTTTTTTTTTTTTAAGAAAAAGAAAAGAAAAAAGAGAGAAAAATCCAAAATAAATGTGGGGGGAGTAATTGCTTCTGTTCTTGATTGATTTCTATCCCTTGAAAAAAGTTAGCCTAATTTAGCCTCCCATATTATTTACATTTTTCGCAGATACCTTCTTACTGAATTCTAGAAAATAAACCTGAATCATGTATTTGTGTAAAAAATACTTTTTAAAGCTTTAAACAGTTATAAAATTACCCATGAATTGGAAAAAAACAATTGATAAAACACTTTCCATTAAATTTTGAATGAAAGTATTGAAGTTTTTTTTTTTTTTTTTTTTTTTTTTTTTTTCTTTAAATTTAACTTTGAATTTTTTTAAAATATTCTTAAACTTACAAAAAGTTTTGAAAATATTGTTCATTTTCAAAATGTGCATTGTTATATTTTTTTAAGTCAATGACTTATGGCATGTCAATTTGTCTCGTTAATAAGATTACTACGAATTAATTAAAGATTTAAGAGGCTATGTGTTTTTAATTATTTTTATAAAATAAATTGATAATACTATGCTAGCTAATTTAATTAATGCCAATAAAAATAGTAACTTAATAACATTATTATTATTTTTGACATATTAATGATATCATTATATATTTTATGAGTTTGAATCCCCCAATCCAAAGTATTATTATAACTAAAAAAACATAATTTAATCAATAATTTACACATATCTAATAATTCAAACATAAACTTTTTATTTCTGTTGAAACTGACAGAACTCAGCTAGTTTATTTATTTTTTAAAAAAAAATTAATAAACATCCGTTCAACGTTTTGCCGCCAAATTCAAAGGCTGATCCTTTAACAGAAAAAAACCGCCATAACCTCAGAGGTACATCCTATCTTATTTCTCAAGAAAAAAAAAATCACATTCCAACCTTCTTCTTCATCATCATCCTCTGTTTCAAAAACTCACTGAATTTACAGAGAGGCCGAAAATCCGCCATGGGAAGAGCAAGAAACAGCAGAACCTCCTTCTCCACTCCAACCCCACAACCATTCCTAGATTTACTCTCACTCACCATTCTCCCATCTCTCTTTTCCCCCAAGAAACTCACAAGAACCCTTAACCCATTTCCCTCTCTCTTCTTTCTCTCTCTTCTCACTTCCCTCTCTTTCTTCCTCTTCCTTCTCACTTCCCCCTTCCACTCCCAGCCCTGCTCTCCAAAACCCAACATTTTGTTCCCTTCAATCTCTTCTTCTCCGTCTTCCTCGCAGTCTCGCCTTCTCCTCTCGCTTCTCTCCCCCGTCGGCGGTTCTTCGTCTCCGGCCGGCGCGATGGTGCCTCTGCCCCCGCACGGCGTTTCCTCGGCTCTTTCCGATGAAGAAACAGCGTTCTGGAAACAGCCTGACGGCGGAGGCTACAGGCCATGCCTCGACTTCGGCATCGAGTACCGGAAGGCGTCTGCGAAGATTGCGAAAGAGAAGAGGAGATTCCTTGTGGTGATGGTTTCTGGGGGGTTGAACCAGCAGAGGAATCAAATTGCCGATGCGGTTGTCATTGCCAGGATTCTTGAGGCTGCTTTGCTTGTTCCTGTTTTGAAAGTCAATCTCATTTGGAGAGATGAAAGGTTTTTTTGTCACTTTTGTTCTGTTGATCTGTACATGAATTGGTAAATTTCAGTTGTGATTTAGCCTTTCTTTTTCTTTGCTTTCGCAGTAAATTTTCGGATATTTTCGATGTCGAACATTTCAAGAATGTGTTACGAGCTGATGTTCGAGTTGTATCTTCTCTTCCTTTCAATTATTTCATGTCAAAAGAGACCAAGATTCCTCATGATGTTTCTCCTAGCTGGATTCGTTCAAGATTTAGAACCCAAGTGAGAATTTCTTCCATCATTTCTACTGCATTTGATATCAAGAGTTTCAGAACATTTTTTGAGTTTTTTTGTTATTCCTTTAGCTCAATAAAGAAGGGCTACTTGTGTTAAATGGGTTGGACTCTAAGCTCTCAAAGAATCTTCCCTTTGACCTGCAAAAGCTCAAATGTAAGGTAAACTTGAAAACTTAAAATGGGTCAATCCAAGAAGGCATTGAATTTGTAAGTTGATATTTGAATGAAGAATTCTTATTTACTTACAACGTTCTCTTCACTTTTATTGCTAGGTTGCATTCCATGCACTGAAATTTGCAGCTCCAATTCAGGAGCTAGGAAACCAGCTAACAAGGAGAATGTGGATTGAAGGACCATATATAGCCATCCATCTCCGGCTAGAGAAGGATGTTTGGGTTAGATCGGGTTGTCGTACTGGTTTAGGATCAGATTACGACACTGTCATTGCCGAAATTCGGAATTCGCAACCGGAGTATCTTACAGGAAGGATAAACATGAGTCACATTCAGCGAAGGCGTGCCGGATTATGTCCTCTAAATGCTTTGGAAATTGCAAGGTAAACAATGTAATTGGGAGGTTTGAACAAGAAGAAATGAAAAGAAAACTTATTTGTTGGTGATGATCTCAGGCTTCTGAAGGCTCTTGGAGCACCAAAACAAGCAAGGATTTACACTGCTGGAGGAGAGCCATTTGGAGGAAAGAAAGCTTTGCAATCACTTATTGCAGAATTCCCAAACATAGTGTCTAAGTACACACTGGCAAGAGAAGGAGAGCTTTCTCCATTCATCAACAAGTCGTCTGCTATGGCTGCCCTCGACTACATTGTGTCGTTGAGCAGCGACGTGTTCATGCCATCGCACGGTGGAAACATGGGTCGAGCAATGCAGGTAATTCGAAATTATTAGCTCTGTATGCTTTTCCTTCAGCTGATTGGAGTTTTGATTTTCGATTCTGTTCTGATATGGTGTGTTGTGTTATGGCAATAGGGGCACCGTGCTTACGTGGGACATAAGAAGTACATCAAGCCGAACAAAAGAGCGATGCTCGATTACTTTGACGATGCATCCATTTCTGATGCAGAGCTAGGAGACATTGTGAGAAAGTTGCACAAACAATCTCAGGGTCAACCTGAGCCAAGGACCAAGAGGAAAGATCATGATGTCATTGCATACCCTGTGCCTGAATGCATGTGTACATGTAACATCAGTCCTGTTTAGATTGAAACTTATCAATACCTAAGCTTGAATGCTTATCAAGAAAGAAAGTTTTATAGAGAATAGCCAAAGTTGTGAATAGATTCTTCCCCAAGTATTCTAAGACAAATAATTTCTTGAGTTGGGATGGGCTAATCTCTTCAATAAAGTTCTTCAAGTTACCTTGCTAATGTGAACCAATCAGTAGCAATAATTAGCATTAATTTAATTATGTAAAGAATTTGAAATGGTCAAGTACAAAATAATGGAACCATACCAAATAAGGCAAGTTTATAGATATTTACTTCTAGAAAGATATCAACATGTAAATTAGGTAATGGTTGGCTTAAGAAAAATCAACCTATACTTGACAAGAAACAAGATCTTCGTTGATTGACATTGAAATATTATGTATGAACTAATAATCAACTGATAATGAGTTCAAATATTTGAATTAAATTATATATATATGTCACATCATATTTTCCAATTAAGATAATCTTTAATCTTATGCACACCTGGTCTTACCATTAAATCCATAAAGAATTTAAAAAATCTATAACAAATCCATACATTGAACTCACAATCTACAAATCAGTGTTACATTTTACTTTGTAAAAGAACATTACATTTCAAGGACTTGGTGAATTGTTCTTGAAAATTGTTAAAACTCACAAGCGTTTCTAATAACAAGGTCCAAAAATACTTATAGCCACAAGTAATATGAAAAGTAAAATAAAATTTGACATCGAACATTCCTACACTTGGCGGGACAAAAATCCAAACAAACTGGAGCCTTCATGTCATTCAGGTTTTTACCCTGAGCCTTCCAAGTAAAAATCATGATTTAACCCAAAATTTAATGCATTTGCAAGATAAATAACTTTTATCTTTTACCCTTCAATCTCCAACACTATCTGCTTTCTCAAGAACATCAGATTTTAAACTTCCTTTCTTTGACTACAACTCCTATCTCTGCTTACTTTTCAGTTTCTCCATGCCACTTCTTTTTGCTTCTTTTATTTTCTTTGCCTGCGGTCTTGCTACCTTTCCTCTTTTTGCCTTCACCGTCTTCTTTCGAGGCCTTTTTTCTTTTCTGAGGCACGTGTTCCTCCTCGCTAGCAGTTTCGACTATCTCTGTTTCCTGTTGGGTTGACTCTGCTGCAGAGTGTGTTACATCTGCTCGAACATGTATGAATGAGATAAAGAACAAATTTACAGATCATAGGCTTTAAGCTAAAAACGAGCGTAACATAAAAGATGGTTTTGAAACCAAAGAATAATTTGATGGCACACTTGAGGAAAAGTGTGGTCAGAAAAAAATCTAACCTTCAACAAAATGAGAATCAAAGACAACACTATTAAGATGCTGCTTTAGGAATACCTGCACACGACCGAAGACGTAGTTTTTTAGAGTAAATAAATAAATATAATAATATGGTATGTCGTCCCAGCTTACATTTATGATCAAACGCTATTTTTCTTTCCCTTTTTGTACTATAGCCACATTATTTAATACTCTTAACAACTTTTAAGAAGGAAGCAAGGTTGACAGATTTTTTTTTTGATATCCCAGAAGCGTTAAGAATGCAAATTATGAAATTAATCCATAAGATTGACTACCCTTACATGTTCTTTATGGTAGTTTATGAAAAAACTTTCTTCTACATCGTTCTTTCTGAATGATGCTTCTAAAAAAAGCTATAATTTACTAGAATTATGAAAACTTACAGCAGACAGAAGTTGCCTTGTCTTTATATCCCAGAAGCGCACATAACTATCCAGTCCTGGAAAAAGATTTCAACATCACCCATAAGTAGATTCCACATTGTAAAATGAAGTGTGCTCATTCTGGTCATCTCAGTTATGCACAGCAGGGAAATAAAAGGCTTATTAGTGAAGTACACTGTACAGATACGTAACATGAAGTGCGACAGGAAAATTATTATGACTGTATCAGTATCATGGCTGCTTTAATCCTTGCTGCACATTATACACTGGACTCAGTGTACTTGGATAGAGTGTTTTGGAAATGAGGGGTAGTGATTATGAAGGATTTGGTGAAAATAAAACCTTGTTTGGATTGAAGAGTTATGGTGGTTATGGAAACCCACCCTCATTTAGATAGAGGGGTTATGAGTGGTTGTGCCAAAAAATTCTTGTTTGGATTGAGTGGTTATGAATGGTTGTGGTAGAAAATCCTAGTTTGGATTGAAGGATCATATGTGGTTGAAATAAAAGTGATAGAAGTTAACGAGGGTTTGGGGTTTTATAAAGAATTTTTAGAGTTGTTCAATCTAAGCGTAGGATTGGATCAATCACTGAACAAACCCTCACAAACTCTTTTTCAATGTTAAGTCAAATAAATATTTATAACTCAACGACGGTGTTTGTTTACCATATTTAAGGAGAATTTAGTTTGAGGAATTATTTTGAGTAGTTAAAAATTGAGAGTTGTAGCCAAAAACTTGTTTGGATGTATTTTTTGTGTAGAGGAGTTAGAGTCAAAACCTTCTTTGGATGTAGATTTAAAATGAATAGTTATTTTGAATAGTTAAAAAATAAATTATTTTGATTGATTTAAAATGAGTGGGGTTAGAAATGATTGAGTAGTTATAAATGAATGGTTAGGAGGAGTTATTTTTAAAAGTAAAAATGAGAAGTTGTAAAAAGTCATTTGGATGTCAAGGAGAAGTTAGTAAATCCTCCATCTAAATCCTCTAAACAAACACCCCCTACAAATATATGAGTTGTAGATGCCTATAATAAGTTTGAAATCAACATTTTTATTCTATTTCTTCCAAACCATTCCATTTGAATTAAGCAATAAAAATGCTAGTTTTTAAGCATAAAAGGTGAGTGTGGCTATGCAAGTTTTTAAGCATAAAAGGTGAGTGTGGCTATGCAGAGAGGTTTTTTACATGGATGTTTTAAAGCATATAAAAAGAGAAAAAGTCATTGTAAAACTGCAAGATTTCCATGTGTAGAAGCAGCAGATAGAGAATTGAATGCTAAGGGCCCGTTTGATAACCATTTCATTTTTCGTTTTTTGTTTCTAGTTTTTTATTTTTGGTTTTTGATTTTTTGTTTTGAAAA
>JBBMEF010000004.1:7690983-7710961 GCA_037832685.1 Sicyos baderoa
ATCAAACGAACCTGTTTTTAAAATATTAAAAATAAAAACAGAAAACCAAAAACGAAATGGTTATCAAACGGGGCCTAAATAATTGAAATATTGGAAAATATATCCCACCACATGATGCTATGACCGGGAACTCTGGGTGCCTAGCGATGGATCTTATGCTGCCAGAACATTTCCCCAAGAAGCAACCCAACAGCTTTCCTGTGAAAAACATGCCAAGCAAATAAAATATTGCACATAAATTTACACCATAAATAAAAACTTCAATCAAAACTATCATAGAGATAAAAGTGCAACATTATCTAAAAAAACTCAACCATCAGACAACAATCAAATAGATCACAACAGAAACCTAGAAGAAAAGAAGACTTAAGGCTGAAATAAAACGTTTCAACACTACTGGAAATCGCAGATCTATAAAAGAAAAAAAAAGATTGCTTTTTTTCCTTTTTAAAAAGTATCAGTCAATGACTTCAGTTCTTTGTTTGATGCAAGATCCATAAAGAAACAGGGGAAAAAGTGACGTGAAGTAATTCAAGGTATTGAAGTGATTGTACAACAGTGGTATGGTAATAGATCATAGAGTCAATTAAGCATAGAGAAGCTCAAACTTCCCAAGTCATAATTCATAAACTAACATTTTTGTCCATAAACAGTCAAAATATCAAAGACATCATGTATCTGGTGGAATCTGCCAATTCTTATTACCAAAGCCAAGATAACAAGGAGTTCAAGAGCTCCCACTCTCCTATCTCAAAGAGACAATCTCACAAATGAAAAATAGAATACCAAGCACTTCCCGCCCACACCTATTTATACTAACAATTCAAATGCCCACCCTTCACACGCAAAACACGCCTACTTTTTACGCCTAGCATATACATACTTAACCACCGGGGCTGTATCAGTATCATCTACATGTCAAGCGAAGTATGCTAAAACAAAATATGCAGTGGAATGAAGACTTTTTAAAAATAAACCATTGTGATAGGATCCATCAATTGTGATCCAACCGCTAAAACAACCATTTTTTTTTAAATAAACGATAAAAGGAGCCCACCTAAGTCAAGAATTGAACTTTCTAAAACAAGAGTAGTGTGTGAAAGATTATAGAATACCCAGATTATATTTAATCAGACTGATCATTATCTTTAGCACATAACAAGTTTTACCATTGCGAATATCGAAGGATGCAAGATCACCGGTTGCATTCCCTACAAATATTGTGTTACCATCTACATCTTCTGCCAGTGATTTAATGGGAGTCTCTCGAAAATCAAATGAGAGGACAGGTCTCTTCTGAGCAGAAATGTCATACAGTCGAACCTATGATGATTAATCAGAATTTAAGTTAAAGAATAAGAAACTTGTTACCATAATTTCATATTGTGTAACTTCTATTATTATTACCAGAATTTCATACTGCGTAACTTCTATTATTATTACCATGAGAAACTGATATGAATTACCTGATGGCTGTTTGTACCGGCTGCAAACTTACGGTGGTCATCTTTACTAAGAAATGTCGTTGATGTGAACCAAGTTGGTGTGAAAATACCAAGGCTGTTCTTCTTCGGCTGAATGTAATCAAAATGTTTCAAATAATAATTAGGTAACAATCTCTATAAATATGTTGGGTGCTTTCTACAAATATGCAAAGGAGAACTAGAAAGCATACTGCTTTTGCTGTCCAAATTTTAGTGCACTGTTCTAGATTCCACATATTAACTTCAACACCCTTCCTGCGCGTATAAAAAGATAAAGGTTGTAAATGGTAATATACAGATAGCACCTAAATTCAAACATGATCTCCACTCACCCTCCAAACAATGCGTGGGTTTCACTTCCATCAACTTTAGAACACATAACATCACCTGAACCACATACTTTCCATGTTTTCACAAGATCGGTAGACACGTCTTTTGAAGATGAACTCAAAAAATCAATCAACCTCAAGCTTGCATTTCCTTTTGTTGTACATGAAAGCAAGGTGCAACCCCTAAACATAAATAATCAAACTAAGAGGAGTTTCAGCATATGTCTTGTTGAAGTAACAAGCTAGTTTTAGAGAGAAAACTTGATATTTAATCATTAACAAACGGATGATACCATTTGCACTTCTATCAAATTACAGTATTAAAAGCTCACAAGTATAAATTGATACATAACCTAGATTCCAGCTCCAATTCATTTTTTGCAAATAAGTGCATTCCAACAATAGCTTCGTCTTTTGAAGGAGGAGAAGTATCCGTATTGTCCGAAATTGCAACATGAAGATTTCCATTCAAAGGATTAAGAACTTCAATCTGAAGCATACAACAGGAACATGACTATGCAAAGAATGCAGTTGTACTAATATATTAAAAATTCAATAAATGTGTACAGAATTCACATTACTAGAAATCTGAACAACGAACTTACCAGACCATTTTTTCGAGCAACAGCTAGCAACTGAAATAAAAATAAAAAAATAATAAATAAATAAATAAATAAATAAAATAATAGTGATTTGGCAGTGCACTAAGAATGGTATTGCATTTGAATTGACCATAAGTGAAAAAATGAAAGACACAATCCACCCATCAGCAGACATTCCATCATCAACCAGGTAAAGGTCAGTATAGACCCCACTATTCAACTAACACAAACCCTATAGAAATGGAGGAAAATTTAGAAGTTTTTTTAAGGTGATTCATCTAGCAGCTGGAAAAAGAATTTACTATAAAAAGAATGCGTAGTGCTTTTACTTTGATCATATGCAACGTGGGGTAACTTGTAAAGGCCAGAAAAAACAAAAATGACACAACACAAAACACTAAACGAAAAACTTCCCAAGACAATCAAAACGACAATTTTAAAGTAAGATAGACCAAAACTGCAAGCAAAAATCTAAATACTAATCACAATGCATGGAGCCAAATCATTTGATAATAAAACACGAAATCCATGACAATCAAAAATATACCTAAAACACTAAGGCCTCATTTGATAACCATTTGATAACCATTTGGTTTTTTGTTTTTTGTTTCTGAAATTTAAGCCTACAATAACTATCTTACTATATGACTTTTTCTAATTTGGATATCTACTTCTCACCTATATTTGTAGAAACCAAACCAAACCAAATTTTGGAAACAAAAAAAAAGTAGCTTCCAAAAGTTTGTTTTTGTTTTTAAAAGTTGTTTTTGTTTTTGGTTTTTGTTTTCAGGAAAGATGATAATCGTAGAAATGGTGGTAGGCGGTAGGAAATTTGAGTGAGAACAGACTTAAATTTCAAAAACCAAAAACAAAAAACCAAATGGTTATCAAATGGAGCCTAAGAAAGCAACTGCAGGCACACGAAAAAGGTTTGTACATAGAGAAGATAATAACAACATACGTACAGGATCGAATTTACGATCAAGAAGAGAAGCAGCAATCACTGATTTGGAGAAATCAGGTTCGCCCCACCTCTCGACCACCTTCGGAATGTGGCCTTCCTTCCCCCGAGCTTCGATTACTGTACAGAGCCAGAACAACGCACATTTGAAACAGAATACAGAGAAATTTGTGGCGCGGCGAAGAAGAAAGAGTTTAGAGTGGCGTCGTTACCTTTGATGAGACCGAGCACATCGAAGGTTAGGGCACGGAGCGGAGGACAGCCGGGGCAATCGACCTTCGTCGTGCGAGGCATTTTCTGCGGCCACCACTTCGCCGCAATCGATTCAGAAACCACACAGAGCTTCGTTGAGCTGATAAACCCTAAAACCCTACGCAGCTGTCGTTTGAATCGCGGCTTTAGGAGAAGTACCGGCTGGACCGTGCGTTCAATCGCCCGGCCCGGTTCCCTTTTGTATTCTTGGTTTTTTGGGCTGTTTACATTTTTTTTTTCTTTTTTTTTAAAAAGCTGTTTACAATTTTTTTAAATGTATGTAGACGACTTGTTTTTTAAAGGTGGTTTGTTTGTAGGAGTATTTAGATGGTGGATTTACTACCGCCTCCTAACAAAATCGACTTCCAAATTTGTGTAATTATTAAATAGATCCTTATTTTAATTATCAAAAATAATTTTTCAAACATAACAATTTAATATAATTCTTCATTTTTAGATCATTCATTTCTAATCAATCAAAATAGTTCATTTTTAACTATTCAAAATAATTATATCTAAATCAAGTAGGAGTTTGTTTATCATATTTAAGGAGGATTTACTAACACCTTCTAACAAAACCGACATCCAAACAAGTTTTTACTAACTTTTCTTTCTTTTTACTTTTAAAAATAACTTTTCATTTCTAATCATCCATTTATAACTACTCAATCATTTATAACCTCTCATTTCAAATCAATCAAAATAATTTATTTTTAATCATTAATTTTTAACTACTCATTTTAAATCTACATTCAAACAAGGTTTTTACTCTAACTCATCTACACAAAAACCACATCCAAACGAGTTTTTGGCTACAACTCTTAATTTTTAACTATTCGAAATAACTTCTTTATATAACTCATCTTTAAATTTAGTGAACAAACACTCCATGACTTCTCTAAAAAAATCACATCCAAACATATTTTTGGTTACGACTCTCAATTTTTAACTACTCAAAATAAGTTTTCAAATCAATTTATTATCAAAATACCCGCTCAATAATTAGAATGAAAAGTTACTTTGACCGATTATAAATTGAGGTGTAGTAATAACTCGTTTGATTATGAATTTCTGTAGAAGAGTTACATGCAATAACTCATTTTGGATATAAATTTTCTTAGAAAACGCAAGCTTGTTTGAATGTGATTCAAAAATTTATTTGACTCTATAAAGAGGATATTACTATTACCAAATAAATGAGAATCAAAAACTCATTCTCATGGTCAAACTCATGCCATGATGTTGAATTTAAATTCTATCAGACAATAAAACTATCAGGTCAGTTTGTCTATCTTATATAGTATACTTTTTTTTTGTAAGTGGTACAAAGGCCAAATATATTCATCCTCATCTTCTCTATTTGTTTTTGTTTTTTGACAGTATATATTCATCTTCTTTTTGTTCATATTGGAATATTTGAATTTTGTGACCATCTTAGTCGTTATAATTTTGAAAAATGACATGATGGAAAAAAAACAAATCAAAGTGCTAAAAGATGGTTACAGCATGTTTTACGAGTAGTTGACCGAAAGATGACATTATTCAGTTTTTATGTGGTTGTTAAAATAATAAGAGAAATATTTAAGTTATATTCCAATAAGACCTAAATATTAATGTTATATGTAGTCTAATATGGACCACAAACTCTTTTTCTTTTTTTTTTCTTTTTCTTTTTATGAATTTAGCATAAAGTAAAATGTGACTCATATTAGTGACTATTATTATTTAGGTCATGTCCGGGTATGACTTAAATATTTCTCAAATAATAATATTTTTTAAATAATGAGTTAGCAGTAGTGTTTTCTTCTTCAAACTTCCAATTCAGTTGGCAATAGTGTGCCACTATTCTACAATCGTCGAACAAAAACGATCATCTTAGGGCTCATATGTGTTTGATAAAAAAAAGTGTTTGATAACATTTTACAATCTTCAAACTTCCAATTCATTTGATAACATTTTCGTTTTTGGTTTTTTGTTTATTCTTTTTTTAGAATAAGAAACAACAAAAGTGTTTGATAAAAAAAATGTATGTAATCGATAACTTTTCATAAACAAAATTTGTTTATTGTTTCTTGTTTCTAGAAAGTTGTGAATTTATCGATTGTCAAACAAAATTTATTTATGTTTCTTACAATCTCATATGCAACATAAAAATTATTTATTTATCAAACAAAGTTGTATGGAAAACAAATTGAAACACAATCAATACACTCTCATCAATGGAGTGTATGGAAAACAAATCAATAAAATTTTGTTGATTATTTATTTATCAAACAAAATTTATGGAAAACAAATTTTCATAATGTAAAAATGAACTTGCTCATTGTTTTTCTTACCTTTACACACTGGATTTAATTATGAAGTTATTAAAATCATTTTTAATCTCGACTTTATGATTATTTTATCTTTCTACTATCTTTGAAATAGTTTTTCAATATCTTTGCATTTTATTTTTTTTTCTTAACTACTTTTACGGCATGTTTGCCCTAAGGACAAACCGTGGAGTTGGCTTGACTTGACTTCTATTCCATGTTTGTCCCATGGACTTCCATAAGTCTATTCAACTCCTACCAAACTCCACGCGTGGACCCCACATTTTTATTTAAATATTAAAATACTAAAAAACTATTAAATATTCATTTTTTTATTTAAATAAAAACTTCAACAATTCACTTTCCATCGCATCAAATATAACTTTACTATTAAAAAACTATTAAATGTTCATTTTTTTATTTAAATAAAAACTTCAATCATTCTCTTTCCATCACATCAAACATAACTTTATCTTTTATTTCCTTTCTCCCAAACATAAACTTATTTCACTTATCTTCTCTTCTCATCACAACCCAACCCAACTCAACCCATCATCTCAAAGTCAAACATGCCCTAAAGTTGTATTCAACATTGAAGCCAAAACTTAAAAAACAAAAATTAGAATTAAGGACTTATTTTTTTGTGTCTTAAAATTGTAAGAACTCAAAATGCGTTTGTTTTTTTTTTTTAGACCACATATTAAAGAAATTTCTAAGAATATACATTGTTAAAGGTGAAAAAAAATATAATTGTGGTAATTGATAAAAATTATTTATTTATCCAACAAAATTTGTTTGATAAACTTTGTAAACATGAGATTTCGACAAATATATAGGATCGAGACACGAGTAAATAAACACTATGAATTTGTATATTGATTTGAATATGTGCGAGTGTGAGTACAATCTCTATCTATTCTTCTGATTATTTCTCTCTCGCTTACAAGTATCTCGAGGACTAAAAAGCTTATTTTCGAGGTGGAGTTTGTCTCAAGGGCTCTAAAGCTTATTCTTGATGTTGGATTTGTCTTGAGGGCTTCACAACTTATTCTCAAGACGGACTTTGTTGATGTCAGATTTATCTTTGACTTGTTGATCCTCATTGATGATCGGTCTTTAACTTGTTGTTTTATGACATTTAATCTTGTTGATCTTTGATCGGTCGTGGAGAGTGTTTGGTGGAATTCCCTCTAGAGCTTAAGATATCTGCCCCCTTCAAATGGAAGAGAGCTCCTCTATTTATAGAGGTTCTATGGACCATGGGCTTGGACTTGACCCATTTGAATTCGGATTTTTTTGGTTCGGTTCACTAAACAAACTTGGGTCTGATTTAATTTTGATCCAAATTCGATGTAAACCAACTTTTGACCTTAATTTAATTTTGGGAATATTGTTGACCGAAATTTCTATGTCACCAAACATAATTTATGTAATTGATAAATTCACATAAATTTTTTTTATTATTATTTTTTTGTTTATTGGTGAAATCGTATTGATTGTGTTTAATTATTTATGTTTCTTGTTTCTTTCAATTATAAGAAACATAAACAAAATTTGTTTGGTAATCGAATCGATAAATTCACACGATGAAATATAAATCAACGTATATATTGTATCTAAAACAATATATAAATATAGGTATATTATTAATTGCAGTAGTATAAAAATTTATTATACATTTTATATATTTAATATATATTAATTTTATTTTACGGTATATATATAGAAATTAAATAATATATAAACTTAAATACTATCATTTTTTTATACAACAATATTGAGAGAGAGGGGGATTCGAACATGTAAATTCATGGTTAGAAGATGCCACTGGAGCTATGCTATTTTTGGCAATACTATCATTTTTTAGAATTTAAAAATAAAAATTATAATAAATTAAAATTAATGTAGAGATCATAAACAGAACTATCATTTTTCAGAAATTGAAATAATACATAAGAATAAATTAAAATAATATATTAATAGAAATGTTATTTTTTAGTACGAATAGAAATATTATTATTGTTTTTTCTTTTGAGAAAAGAAATATTGTTATTGTTTTTTTTATATCAGAAATATTACTATTGTTTTTTTTTTTTGAGGAAGTAAATATTACTATTGTTAGTTCTACTTATATCAAAATATATATATATATATATATATATAACTTTGTACATCAATAATCCTAAAAAAAAATTGTACGGTAATATATTTAAATACATAAGTATAAATGTGTTTACAGTAATATATATATATATAGAAATTAAAATTATAAATTGAAATATTATTATTTTTAGAAATTGAAATAATACATAAGTACAAATTATTATTTACTGGAATTAGAGTACTATATCTTTTTTTAATTCATAATAATATATCAATTTAAAATAATATATAAATATGTTTGAATTCTGCTTCTCAATCACCACTTGGTAGTTGCTACAGAACAAAGATGTTCTCTTTTTTGCAGTTTCTCCTTTTTTAACATAATTTTCAGAAATGTTTCTAGGAATTTTGAGATGAAGAAACATAAATATTTATCAAATGAACCTCTTTCTCAAAATATCAGAAACAAGAAACATGAAGCTTTTAATGGCGGTATTTGTAATCTTCATTTCTCCAATTTGTAATAAATAAATAAATAAAGTTTCAATTTTTTTTTTAATATAAATTAAGAGAAGGAAAATAAATACCCATTATTGAGTTCGAATCCGTGATTGAACTACTAAACAATAAAATTATTGTGCCACTAACCCATTTGATGGAATGAATCAGATTTATGATACTAAGAATTAAGCACAATTGACATGGTGTAGGATCCTAACACAAGATTAATTATATTTTTTAGTTGAATTTAAGAAGACTTGTTTACATGTATCACAAAATTAGCCTAAATTATATAGCTGTTATGGTGATTTCAGTTGGTTTTTTGTCAGTTTTGTACTAATTCGACAACTGAACCGATATCTTCGATTTTAAAAAAATGGATCTGTTCCAATGTCTAATAAAATACAGAATCATTGATTCGGTTTGATTTTGGATCCGATCAAATGTCTATTTTTTTAAAAATATATAAAAAATAACATTTCTCAAACAAAAAATTCTCATGAACAACAATTTTCTTTTAAAGAAGGTTGAAAGTATTTTGAAACTTATTAAAAAATATTTAAAGATGTTTTTTTATTGAAATAGAAGTAAATTAAGAAATTTTTTTAAAAATCTTATAAATAATGAAAGAACTATGACTTTATATGACTTATCGACCCAATATTTTAGGTTTTTTCAAATTACAAATCAATATGTTCAATTATATGCTAAAACCATTAAATTAGATTGGTCAGTTCGGTTTTGTCACTTTTCGATTTTCATTATCACACCTAATAGCTTCTCAAAGTAACTGGGCATCCAAACACCTGTTCCTTACCTTGTATTGAGCGGACTTTCATCCTATATATTAATGCTCGGATTAGTTGAGCCACGCATTTTCACTTTCCTTCAATGGCGGAACGCGATCGAAAGCTCAACGCCGCCGCCCATCACATTGATCCCCGGAGTGGTTTCTGTCCACAAACCAACATTTTCCACAGTCTCCGGCCACCGCTCTCGCTTCCGCCTGTATCTCAGCCTCTCACCGTCGCCGGACACGCACTTTCTCTTCTCCGGTCATCCCCTCCTCCGCCGAACACCACCGCTCTCGTCGACTTCAACTCCGGCGTCACTGTCTCCTACGGCCTCTTCCTCCGCCAAATCCGTAACCTCACCCATAATCTTAGGGCTCATTACTCCCTCTCCAATGGCCAGGTCGCGTTTATTCTTTCCCCGACTTCTCTGCAAGTCCCTGTGCTGTACTTTACTCTGTTATCTCTCGGCGTTGTTGTTTCTCCGGCTAATCCAATCGGTTCCGATTCGGAGATTTCGCACCAGGTTCGACTCTGCAAGCCGGACATTGCGTTCGTAACGTCCTCAACGGCGTCCAAGCTCCCGAATGTTCAAATCCGCACCGTCGTGATAGATTCGCCGGAGTTCGTATCGATGATGACTGAAAGCAGTTTATCAGATGGAGTGGATGATGGCGTTGTTGACGTTAAAATCGATCAAAACAACTCGGCGGCGATTCTGTACTCGTCCGGGACTACCGGACGAGTGAAAGGCGTTTTACTGAGTCATCGGAACCTCATATCGTCGATCTCTACTGTTCAGGTTTTAGAGACGACGACGGCCGACGAAGGAGAGATCCAGCCACAACCGGTTTCTCTCTGTCTTTTACCTTTGTTTCATGTTTTCGGATTCTTTATGATGATTCGATTGATTTCCGTAGGCCATACGTTGGTTCTGATGCGAAAATTCGATTTCGAGGGGATGTTAAGAGCCGTGGAGAAGTTTAGGGTTACATACATCCCGGTTTCGCCGCCGCTGGTGGTGGCGATGGCGAAGTCGGAGCTGGTGGCGAAGTATGATCTCAGTTCTCTTCAAGTTTTGGGATGCGGCGGCGCTCCTCTTGGGAAAGAAGTCATCGATAAATTCAATGTTAAGTTCCCCAACGTAGAAATTGTACAGGTTAGCAACAAACAATTATCTATTCCATGTTCTTATAATGTTGATTTATTCCACCAATCATATGGATGCCATGAACATTCCTAATTCCACTCTGCCTGTTTTCCCTTTGGATTCTGTTCTTTATTATTTTTTATTCCTTGTAGATTTTATATCCATATGTTATTGAATGCTTTTTAATTTTCAATGGAAGATTACCCCACTCTTAGAAATAGTTTCAATTGAGTCTAGAGCCTCTTGGGCATAAGTATGTGTCCATACTAAAAAGTCATAAGTTCGAATTCTATATTTCTCAGTGTTGAACTAAGTTCAAATTATTTTTCAGAGTTGAACTTAAAAAGACACTGATAATGATCAAATAAAGACAAAACTATATTGTTATAATAGAGGTTTCAATATCATAGTCTTTTGAGAAGACTAACTCCAAAATATGCACTACTTTCTAAGAACCCAATACCTCTCTTTAAATAATAAATTAAATACTAATTACAATTATGCCCTTATACATATTATGCTATATTAAGAGAGCACATTAGGATTGGTTATACAGCAGATGTATTTTTCCCTTCACTGTGGCAACTATAAATGCCACAGTTCTTTCTGCTTCTCTTGAATGCTTTGTTACTAATATACCAAAACTCCCTAGTTTGGATGTGTAATTGTTGAGTGATTATAAATGAGAAGTTATTTTGGGTGATTATAGATTTGAATTTTAGTAATAGCTCGTGTGGATGTAATTATTTATAGAGGGCCTGCATTTAATAGCTCGTTTAGACATCCAAATGATAACAAGTAAAATAACTGTAATGCTTGATTTTGTTCTGTTGGCTAGGGATATGGCTTGACAGAGAGTTCAGCAGGAGCATCAAGGACTGTGGAGCCTGAAGAATGCAGGAATACAAGTTCAGTAGGTCGCTTATGTGAAAGTTTGGAAGCCAAAATAGTGGATCCTGAATCTGGAGAGGCCTTACCTCCTGGTCGCAAAGGAGAACTTTGGCTGCGAGGTCCAGGAATCATGAAAGGTTTGCAATATTCTTTTAATGTTTTTTTCTACTTTTTTTTTTGAAACAAGGGTAACCACGCCCCCCTAAGCCAGGCACCGGAGACATCGGAGGAGTAATGCCATTGGTGAGTTTCAAACCTTAACATACCTTCAAAGCCCAAGTCTTCAACTACTGTGCCACCTCTTGGGGACATGTTTTTTTCTACTTCATGATGCTCAATCTGTGGAACTTGCTTTATGCTGGCAAACTAGTTTAGCATTAGTGTGAAATATATATGTGTGCATTTGGTATCACGCCATTTAATATGTTCTCATATACTTGGGTCTTTATTAGTAAGGACCCAAGCCATACTTACCTAACTTTATGATTACACATTTTTTGGTTTAAAAAAATATGAGTAAAAAAAAGTAAAATGTATGGTCATAAATAAGTATGACCAGGGTTAAGGACCCAAGCATTGTTCTTCCCTAATAGATTTCCACTCACTAGATACATGTGTATTTTCATCTCAAATTTTATTAGCAATCGGAGTATGGACATAAATATCTTATTAAGATCGCAAAATTTTCCTATTTTTCAATGTAGTATCGTCAACATCAGTGTACTCAAATTAGCTAAATCATTTAATATGTTCTCAATCCTCAACAGCATCACCCACCTATTATTTATTAAAGCTCTGAGTAGAATAAAACTGTGCCACAAATATGTACACTAGATTAGTCCCCTTTGCCCTCTTCAGTACAGGGCTTTGTTTGAGAATATTCTGTGTAAACCATGAAGGCGTTATTAGATTGGTTCTTGTGTGAGGAACATATCAAAGGGTGTTTTTGATGCAGGTTATGTTGGAGATGAGACGGCAACTGCCGAAACCTTGCATCCGGAGGGATGGCTTAAGACTGGCGACCTTTGCTATTTCGATTCTGATGGATATCTCTACATTGTCGATAGATTGAAAGAATTGATCAAGTACAAGGCTTATCAGGTGGCTTCTTTACTCCGAGCCGTCGAAAAAGGTCTCTAGTTTTTGACACCAATGTCATCACCCGTTGTTGCTCCAATACCTCTTTACTCTTCAGTAATTGAAAATAATCCTTGTTTTTAACTAATTCCAGGTCCCACCTGCTGAATTGGAACATTTGCTTCAATCTAACCCCGAGATCAGTGACGCCGCTGTGATACCGTAAGCGTCTGTTGTTCTCTTCTCTTTGTTGGATTGTTGAAACATTGTCAATATTGTTGAAACATCTTCAAACCTTAATGATTTGTTTACTCCTGTTGAGCAGCTATCCTGATGAAGAAGCTGGAGAGATTCCCATGGCTTATATTGTTAGAAAGCCTGGAAGCAATATCACTGAGGCTCAAGTCATTGATTTCATTGCAAAACAGGCATGCTTTTTAGCTTTATCTCTTGTGAAACTTGAAATGAACTATGGTTTGCCTGCTATTTCTGAAGTCTTCTCACATTCAAACTGAGCCATCTTCATCTTGCAGGTCGCACCATACATGAAAATCCGGCGAGTTGCATTTGTGAACACGATTCCGAAATCGCCTGCAGGGAAGATTCTTCGGAGGGAGCTTGTTAGACATGCTCTCTCCTATGGTTCTAGTAAGTTATAAAGAAGATCAAGGAAATGTATATAGCGTTAGAGAGTATTACTACTTTCAAATAAATGAGAGCCAAATAACAATTTTCAGGATCGAAGTTATGACCGTGGTATTGAATTGGATTACCACCAAACAATAAAAGTAACACGACACCAAACATTTTGGTATAGCGATGTAATTTCTTGCTCTCGTTTTCATTTAATTTTTTTTTTTTTTTTTTTTTTAGGAAACAGTAGATAGCATTTGTATTATAGTTTTTGCTTTGCATTTTCTCATTGGAAATGTCTTATGTTTCTGCAAGCTGAATAATTATTGGTTTAATTTAAAGAACCACGGCTGATTTAGAATATAATTCTTTCTAAAAAATTTAAGAAAGATTGGTTTACATCTTAAATGACCGAGTAGTGATTGGGACGATGAGTAATATGATGAATTACCATGCTTATGATTATAATTCAACAATATTTTGGGATAAATGACTTGAACCAATAACATTTTAGTTACACTGAATGGGACGATTGGTTATCTAGTTTGTTATTATTCTATTTCTACTCCACAGTCATGGGTTCGATCCCAAAACGATATTTGTAATCCCCATTCTTCCAATTTGTACTATAAAGAAACATCTTAGTTACAGGGGGGAAGATGATTTTTGCACAATAAAAGTACATAAGTTTAAGCTATGTATGTTATTTAGTTTTTTAATTTTAAATAAATAGTTTTGTACCTCAATTATTTAATATACCTTGAACTATGAAGTTTGTGTTAAACATACCCCTAACCTTAATTTTTAAAATATTCTTGAACTTTAATAAATGTGTCAAAAGTGTCTTTAAATTTTTAATGGAAATAGTTAAAATTTTGTTTGAAATATACTCTAACATTCATTTTTTTTTTTTTTAAATACTATTCGATTAAAAATGTAAAAAACAAATCTTTATCAATCATATTTTGTGAATATATTAAAATTTTGTTTCAAGCAACAATTCATGAAAATTTAAAATTAATTTGACTTTTTATATAAGAAAAAATGAATGAATTTTAATATATTATTAACATTTGAACTGTGATAATAACAATCTGATTCAATAAATTCTAAAAATTTAAAATTCATAATCAAAACTATCAATCGTAGCTCTCTAGAGTAAAAAAAAAAAGATTACTTGGAATGAATTTAAAAACTTAAGTAGCAAGGTGTAAATCAATTTTTATTTTGAATTATTTAAATACTTCAATTACTCCAAATATTTGAATTTAATGTTAAACTCTTGAGATGAAAATTAAACTCTCATAACATATCAATTTTAAATTAGATTTGTTGTTTGTCATTGCATCAGGATTAATGTTATAATTAACCGTTTATTTGTAATTATATGATATATTTAAACTTCTTAGATTCTTCTTATTAATTTTTAATATGACATTGAGTTTGAATTTTTAAGTAAGCTACACTCTTTAACAAGCCAAAAAATATTAGATAGTTTGAGTTAACATTTAATGACTTTATATGATAAATACATAAAGTAAATGATAAGAGAAATATATTAAGAAATGAATTTAAATTATGAGACTAACAATTCAATTAATTAAGCCACTAATATTATTATAAATATAATTAATAATTTAAGAATATAAAGGTAAAAAATCTAATAATTAGGTATTTGAAACATAACTTTAACATTTTTCATAATTAAGCCAAGAGTGGGTCAATGGTGCGGTTATTTATCTCATTTGATGTTAATCTATTTACACTCTACAATGAATTCAATTTCCTTCTCCATATTATACTAAAAAGAAGAAACACAACTTTAAGTGGGGATTGAGGGTGTCTGTAAGACTAAAAGATTTTTTGAATTCTTTTTAAAGTTGAAGGACATTTTTGAAACTTTTTTAAGGTTTAAGATACTTTTTAAACAAATTTTTCATCCAAATTTAACAAGTGTAAAATTATTTTTGAGAATTTTCAAAATATTATGGACACAAACTCCATAATTTAGGGATGTATATTTTTTTGAGTATAAGTTGGGGGAGGGGAATTACAATAATATTATATTATGCCTTGAACATATTGATGTCCTTACGATTATTAGTTAGGGGCGCATTTAGCAATTCCACATTATGCAACATGAACGCAACATAAACCCTTTCCGCATTGCACATCCACATATGCATTTGTTTTCTGCCCGCATTTTTAATTAGATTACACACTGTAATTAGGGTTTAATGAAGGTGCATATATAAGTCTGAATTAAACCCAGTCGTTTAGAGTTGATGTACATCATGTGTAATATGTATTACAAAGCTCCTCTCAATAATACTATTCTCCCTCTCCGCCCGTGGATTAGCTAACACAACGTTAGTGAACTAAGTAAATCCGTTTGTCGTTATCTCTTCCTCTCTTTATGATTATCGCACTTATCTCTATTTTACGTCTTCATTATCGATTGGTGATTGCCGTTTTCATAATAAATACCGACTATAGGATCGAATTCATGATACTGATATTGAACTGGTTTAAAACTAATGATGTATTTGATAATAATTTATATATATATATACTATTTATTGAAGTAGAGTATTTTTATTTTAACATACATTTTAACGAAGTTTTAAAAAATCAAATCATGGTTTGAAAATTAAATAATAGTTAAAAAATCATATCCTTGTGTTGAGCGGATTTTCTTCGTACATTAATTTGCTCGGACTACGTTGAGCCATACTTTCTCACTTTCCTCCATGGCGAATCGAGATCTGAACCTCAACGCCGCCGCCCATCATGTTGATCCCCGGAGCGGTTTCTGTCCTCAAACCAAGATTTTCCACAGTCTCCGGCCACCGCCCTCGCTTCCGCCAGTGTCTCAGCCTCTCACCGTTGCCGGACACGCACTTTCTCTTCTCCGATCATCCCCTCCCCCGGCGAACACCACCGCTCTCGTCGACTTCAACTCCGGCGTCACCGTCTCCTACGGCCTCTTCCTCCGCCAAATCCGTAACCTGACCTATAATCTTAGGGCTCATTACTCCCTATCCAATGGTCAGGTCGCGTTTATTCTTTCCCCGACTTCTCTGCAAGTCCCCGTGCTGTACTTTGCTCTGTTATCTCTCGGCGTTGTTGTATCTCCGGCTAATCCGATCGGTTCCGATTCGGAGATTTCGCACCAGGTTCGACTCTGTAAACCGGACATTGCCTTCGTTACGTCCTCAATGGTGTCCAAGCTACCGAATGTTCAAATCCGCACCGTCGTGATAGATTCACCGGAGTTTTTGTCGATGGTGACTGAAAGCAGTTCATCAGATGGAGTGGATGATGGCGTTGTTGGCGTTAAAGTCGATCAAAACAACTCGGCGGCGATTCTGTACTCGTCCGGTACTACCGGACGAGTGAAAGGCGTTTTACTGAGTCATCGGAACCTCATATCGTCGATCTCTGGTGTTAAGGTTTTAGAGACGACGGCCAGCGACGGAGTGATGAAGCCACATCCGATTTCTCTCTGTCTGTTACCTTTGTTTCATGTTTTCGGATTCTATATGATGATTCGATCGATTTCGCTAGGCGATACTATGGTTCTGATGCGAAAATTCGACTTCGAGGGGATGTTGAGAGCGGTGGAGAAGTACAGGGTCACATACATCCCGGTTTCGCCGCCGCTGGTGGTGGCGATGGCTAAGTCGGAGCTGGTGGCGAAGTATGATCTCAGTTCTCTTCAAGTTTTGGGGTGCGGCGGCGCTCCCCTTGGGAAAGAAGTCATCGATAAATTCCATGTTAAGTTCCCCAACGTAGAAATTATACAGGTTAGCAACAAACAATTTCTCTATAATGTGTTGATATATGGATGCGATGAACTAATTCTGTCAATTTTTTTTCCCTTTTGGAATCTGTTCTTTATCATATTCCTTGTAGACTTTATATCTATTATCTACTCTCCCCCTAACATGTTATGGTCACTAACATTAAATCTTGTTGAATGCTTTTTAATTTTCAACTGGAAGATTACCCTACTCTAAGAAATAATTTCACTGAAATCTAAATCTTTTGCTCAAATCGCCCACCATAGCCACAAATATGCGACTGTCATGAATTCGAATTCCCTATTCTTAATTATTGTCGAGAAGAGCCTATTGCTCTAATCACCTAATCACCACTAAACTCGAGGAATGGTGTGCCAACAAGAGCGGTAGCTCAGTGGCATGAGTGTACATCCAATGATCAAGAGGTTATGGGGTTGAATTCCCCTCCCCCAATTGTTGTAACATAAAAAAAAAACAAAAAAACTCAAGGAATAGTATCAATTAAATAGTTTTTTTTTTTTTATAGTGAAGAAGGGTTTTAAGCAGTTTAGGCATCTAAAATGATAACAGGAAGAATAACAGTAATGCTTGATTTTGTTCTGTTGGCTAGGGATACGGCTTGACAGAGAGTTCAGCAGCGGCAGCAACAACCTTGGGGCCTGAGGAATGCAGCAATACAAGCTCAGTGGGTCGCTTATCTGAAAATTTAGAAGCCAAAATAGTGGATCCTGAATCTGGAGAGGCCTTACCTCCTGGCCACAAAGGAGAACTTTGGCTGCGAGGTCCAGGAATCATGAAAGGTTTGCAATATTCTTTTAATGTTTTCTTCTACTTCATTGATGCTCAATTCCTGGAACCTGTTACATGCCGGTAAACTAGTGTAGTAGTAGTGTGAAAATGTATATTTGGGTGTCAAACCATTACATAATGAACTTTTACTTGCTAGATAAACACATTTCTATCTCAAAATTAGTTGATAATAAGAGTCATTTCTATCTCAAAATTAATTGATAATAAGAGCAAGAACACATATATCTAATTAAGAATCAGATTGCGAGGTTGTCTCGGATATTAGATGGCAAGGTTGCCTCATTTTTTCAATGTGGGACTGTCAGCACTGTTCTACTTGAATTGGCTAAACCATTTAACATATTCTCAGCAGCATCACCTACCCTGTAAGAGCTCTGAGGTTGATGAAACTGAGCCACAAATGGTGTGGTGAAGGAAGTTTTTTTTTTTTTTGAATGTGAAGGAGGCAGATTATATGGATACTAGATTAGTCCCCATTGCCCTCTTCAGTGCAGAGCTTTGTTTGAGAATAGTCTGTGTAAACCAAAAAGGCACATTATTTTAGAAAGCGGAAGAGGCGTACGCCTCGAGGCGCGCCTTGAAACGAGGTGGTAACTAAATGCCTCAAGGCTTACACCTCGAATACAAAAAAGAGGCTTACGCCTCAATTGATAGAGGCGTACGCCTTGAGATGAACGCCTCAGAGGCGAAAGCCTTATTCTTTTCTACGGTGGGTCATTGAGTATTCAATTCAAGCGGTGGTCTTTTTTAATATAATTTAGTGGTGGGTCATATTCATGAGTATTTACTTAATTTAAGTGGTAATTCTTTGAACATTATTTTGTTTTTGAGTACATTCTTTGAACATTATTTAGTGGCGTGCCAAATAAACATTATTTTTTAATCAAAATATGATTAGGCAGAGAGTTCGTCGGTGCAATTTCAACCTCTGTTGTTATTCACTTTTTTTTTTTTTTTTTTTTTTCCTGTTTTCTTTTTTCAATAGATAATAATTCTATTTTTACCCTATTTCCATGAATGCTAACTAATTTTCTTTCATCTTCTCAAAAAAAAAAAAAACAACTAATTTTCTTTCCATGGAACTTATTTTTGTTTGTCTTCAATATATTAGTTAAATTATTATCATATTATGAATTAGTTTTTCTATTATTTCTTGTTTTTTCATTGTTTATTGTTATTTCTTGGTTATTTTTTTTTTCCTTTATATCAATGATTTATTCTAGTTGTTTACTATTTTTTATTAATTTCCTAAACGGATTAAAATTTTCAGTTTTTTATACTTTTTAAGGAAAGGGTTAAGAATGCATAAGGTTTCATATTTTTTATTTAGATATGTTTTTAAATTAAAAATGAGTCTTAGGCCTCACCTTATGCCTTGCCTCACAAAAAAAAAAGTCTCAAGGATGCTTTAAGCCTTTTAAAACACAGTATTGTTAGATTGGTTCTTGTATGAGGAACATATCAAAGGGTGTTTTTGATGCAGGATATGTTGGAGATGAAAAGGCAACTGCTGAAACCTTGGATCCGGAGGGATGGCTTAAGACTGGCGACCTTTGCTATTTTGATTCTGATGGATATCTCTACATTGTCGACAGATTGAAAGAATTGATCAAGTACAAGGCTTATCAGGTGACTTCTTTACTCTGAGCTGTCGAAAAAAGTCTCTAGTTTTTTACACCAATGTCATTAGCCATTGTTGCCTCAATACCTATTTTGAAAATAATCCTTGTTTTCAACTAATTCCAGGTCCCACCTGCTGAATTGGAACGCTTGCTTCAATCTAACCCCGAGATCAGTGACACCGCTGTGATACCGTAAGCATCTGTTGTTCTCTTCTCTTTGTTGGACTGTTGAAAATTTGTCGATAATCAGGTCTTTGCTTTCATTACAAGTAACCCTCATAGGTTGACTTAGTAATTTATGGGGAAGAATCAAAATATAATATAGGTTCAATCTAGGGTGGTCAGATCACCTACCTATAAATTAATTTTCTTGACAACTAAATATTATAGAGTTAAACTGTTTGTCATGTGAGAATAGATGAGATGCGCCTAAGGTGGTCCGAACACTCAATAATACTATAAAAAACATTCATTGCAAGTAAAGCTTCCTTAATGATATGTTTACTCCCGTTGAACAGCTATCCTGATGAAGAAGCTGGAGAGATTCCCATGGCTTATATTGTTAGAAAGCCTGGAAGCAATATCACTGAGGCTCAAGTCATTGATTTCATTGCAAAACAGGCATGCTTTAGTTTTATCTCTTGTGAAATTTAAAAT
>JBBMEF010000004.1:7713020-7780767 GCA_037832685.1 Sicyos baderoa
TTCTGTACTCGTCTGGTACTACCGGTCGAGTGAAAGGCGTGTTACTGAGTCATCGGAACCTTATTGCGGTGAACTCCAGCCGTCGCGGAGTGGATACGATCGGTGGAGAGATGGAGCCGCAGCCGGTGGATCTGTGTTTGTTGCCGTTGTTCCATGTTTACGGATTCGTGATGTTGATTCGAGCGATTTCGCATGGGGAAACGTTGGTTCTGATGCAGAGATTCGACTTCGAGGGGATGTTAAGAGCGGTGGAGAGGTTTAGGGTTTGGTTCATACCGGTTTCGCCGCCGCTGGTGGTGGCGTTGGCAAAGTCGGAGCTGGTGGCGAAGTACGATCTCAGCTCTCTTCAAGTTTTGGGATGCGGCGGCGCTCCCCTTGGGAAAGAAGTGATCCAGAAATTCCATGAAAAGTTCTCCAATGTTGAAATTATTCAGGTTTGCAAAATGTCTATTTTCCGCCTTTTTTTTCTTTTTGAGATATTCCGCATTTAAAAATAGGGAATTTGCCCACATTTTTAGTCTATTATAGTCTATTTTTTAAAATAATTTTATTTATAGTATATTTTGTCCAAAATTTCTATTCAACCATGGTTACACTTCTATGAGTTCAACCGATAGATTTTTTACTTATATCAATTCAATTGATAAGCTTCTACCATTTCAATTGATACTTTACACTTCTATCAATTCAAGTGATGTACTTCTATCAATTCAAGTGATATACTTCTATCAATTTAAGTGATAGATTTCTATCGATTTTGATTGATTGAATAGTGTAATTAATCATTTTTATTCTACAATGATTAAGTTTAAAAATTGTGCTATGTATGAAATTATTTATTTTTTTGTAATATAACTTCAAAGTTCCCTTATTTATATACGAGAAAACTTCTTTTTTAGTCCCTGCCTTTTGAACGAAGTTTCATTTTAGTCCCTAGGTTTCAAAATTTAACACTTTAGTCCCTAATATTTGAATAATACTCCATTTTTTGTCATTGAGATAACGAAATCGTTAATGACATAACGAAATGTTGACTAGGATGATGACTAGACTAATTTTAAACTCACTAGGTTGATGATGTGGTTATATTATAATTTATTTTTGATAAAAAATATATAATAAAAATAGAAAGTAAAAAACCCATATAAATAAGAAAGTAAAAAAATTATTATTAAATTGTTGGGAAGTGTATGGCCCATTTCTAATCCCCATTCTTTACCGGATTGTCTATGAATTGTTGGAAGATTCCTAAATCTTTAAACAAACTCATAAAATTCGGGCAATCAACGAATGAATAAAAAAATCAAAACCGAGTAATCAATAAATTAAGAGTTTTTTATTATGTAAAATATATTTATTTTGGCAACATATTAGAATTTATGTGAACCAAAAAGGAAAATAAAATCTGAAATCTCTTGATCTTGGTTTGGGAAAGAAGAAGATGAAGAATTTTGATGAATTGAAAAATGTATCGTTTCAAAATAATTTTTTTAATTTTGAAGATGAAAAGTCTCTAGATTTTTTTTAATTTAATAAATAATTTTTTTACTAACATTTCTTATTTATATGAGTTTTAAATTTTATATTTTTATTATGTATTTCTTATTAAAAATAAATTATAATATAACTAAATTATCAATGTAGTAAGTTTAAAATTAGTCTAGTCATCTGTCAACAGTGTGTTATGTCATTAATGGTTTCGTTATCTCAAGAACTAAAATGAAGTATTATTCAATTATCATGGACTAAAGTGTTGGATTATGAAATTTAGGGACCAAAATGAAATTTCATCTAAAAGGTAGGGACTAAAATCAAGTATTTCATTTTGTAATTGGTGAACTGAGAAAGAAAATTTCAAAAAAAATATATATATATATATATATATATATATAGTTTAATTGTTTAAAAAATTGTATGATTGACGACTTCCAGTAACTACTAACCATGAGCCAAGATTAATCAACCATGAAAGATAGCACGGTCTTCAGAGTTAAGAAGGGATGAATTTAATATACGGTGACCACCTACTTAAAAATTAATTTTTTACAAATTTTATTGACATTCAAATGTTGTAAATTTTAATGATATATCTCATGATATTAGTTGAAGTGCGAAGTTGACTCGAGCAGACGAATATCAAAAAATATATATATATATATCTTAAATTCAACAAAAATATAACTCAATTGATATAAAATATATGTTTATGACAAAAAAAATTGCAGATTTTTTATGTATAACAAAAATTGGATAAAAAATTGCACCTATAGCACAAAATTGAAAATAATTGTACATATACCAAAATTTTGAATGATTAAACTCAATCGAACTCAATCAATAACTAGTGATTGAACCCAATCAGTTGAGCTCAATCACTTAACAAACTGATTGAGTTCAATCACTAGTTATTGATTGAGTTCGATTGAGTTCAATCACTCAGAATTTTGGTGTAAACGAATTTTTTATAAAAATGTGCTATAATTTTAATAGATCGCCCTAAAGTTGGTATACATAACAAATTTCCAAAAAATTATAGGTTCGAATCTTCCTCTCCAATTTTGTGGTGATTTTGTTTTCTTGTGTAGGGATATGGTTTGACAGAGAGTACAGCAGGGGCAACATTGGCTCTGGGGCCGGAGGAAAGCAGCAACACGAGTTCAGTAGGTCGTCTATGTGAAAATATGGAAGCCAAGATAGTAGATCCGACATCTGGACTGCCCTTACCTCCTGGCCACAAAGGAGAGCTCTGGCTGCGAGGTCCACAAATCATGAAAGGTTAGTATCAAGTTAATTATCGTCTCATTTGTTAGGTGGTTAGATTTGTTAAAACTGACATTTTGTTTAAACAAACTGTATTTCCCTATTTAAGGAAGAAGGCTTAATTGCTAAATAATATGATTTACCATTCTTCTTCCAACACGTGCTTCTGTTTAATAGTTAGCTAGCCATGTTGAAACATACAAGATAAACTAAGTTTAAGATACTTGAACCCTCCCTATTCTTAATCACTCTAAGACCCATTACCAAAATGGTCTATACACTTGATACCTCTTTCATACACATTCCCCTCTATTTATAATTAAATGCCTAACAAACTTGTTTGCCCCATACTCGGGACTACATCAAGTCTGTTGCGACTGTATGTTCTACTTCAGTGAAGATTACAATGGCTCCATCTCTCGTACTAAGAACTATCATGAATTGACCTAGTTGTCAATTAGGTCCTGGAGAACCAAAAGGTTATCCGTTCAATATATAGTGGTCACCTACCTAAGAATTAATTTCCTACACGTTTCTTTGACATCCAAATGATGTAGAGACAGGTAAGTTTTCCCATGAAAATAGTCAAGATATGCGTAAGTTGGCCTAGATACTAGCAGATATAAAAATAAAATAGATATTACAAGTCAAAGAACCGCAATGTCTCGGCACTGCCCTTCGAGCCCAACGGTTCACATGTTGGTTTTTAGGTTCACAAACCCAACAAAGTCCTACTATATATCTACCTTTTTCATTTTATTTTGATAGAGATGCAATTTAGAAAAGAACACAAGTCATTAAATGATATTGTGATGAAAGGGATTTGTGTGAGAATAGGTTGCTTGGCTTAAAGCCATTGTACTAGTTCTTCTCTGATAAACAAGTCATTAAATGATGGTGTTTGAAGCAGGTTATATTGGAGATGACAAAGCAACTGCTGAAACCTTGCATCCAGAGGGATGGCTAAAGACTGGAGATCTTTGCTATTTTGATTCTGATGGATATCTCTACATTGTTGATAGATTAAAAGAATTGATCAAGTACAAGGCTTATCAGGTCACTTTTTCTTCCTCGTGACTACAAATGTCAACAGCCATTGTTGCCTTAAAACATCTTCGAGACACTTTTTTCATGTCTAAAATCACTTGATAATTAAGAATGATTATTTGTGTTTAGGATGAAGGAAACGATTATGGGAAATCGTTATTGAGAGTGTAAGAAATGATTATAAAGGGGAATCATTATCTGAGGTTAATTAGGGTGAAAGAAATGATTATAGGAGATCAAAATAGTTAGTATGAGAGAAATGAATAGTGGTTATGAGAGAATAGTAATTTTGATGGAAATGAATAGTTATTATGGAGAGAATGATTGTCGGTGGCCTAAACATGAGTAAGTGAATTATTCCTCATCTCTCGGTTTCATCCCCTTATCTCAAACTCCTATGACAATCATTTCAAAATCACTCCCAAATATGTTCTTAGTACCTCTATAGTGGTGCTAAACTCCTTTTTGTTTGGAACTAACTCCAGGTCCCGCCTGCTGAATTGGAACATTTGCTTCAATCCAACCCCGAGATCATCGACGCTGCCGTGATACCGTATGCATCTGTCTGTTTTCTGATGTTTGGTAGATTGTTGAATTTCATGTGTAGAGTGAAACTTGTGAAGATTGAGCTTAGTTTTAACTTGTGTTGAGCAGCTATCCTGATGAAGAAGCTGGAGAGGTTCCTTTGGCTTATGTTGTTAGAAAGCCTGGAAGCAATATCACTGAGGCTCAAATCATTGATTTCATTGCAAAACAGGCATGCTTCAGTTTATCTCTAAATAAACTCCAAAACCCTTTATGGTTAGTCTGCTATTTCTCAAGTTTTCTTACATTCAAACTGGACGATATTCATCGTGCAGGTTGCGCCGTACAAGAAAATCCGACGAGTGTCTATTATCAATGCAATTCCGAAATCGCCTGCAGGGAAGATTCTGAGAAGAGAGCTTGTCAAACATGCTCTCTCTCATAGATCTAGCAAGTTGTAAGGAAGAAATGTCCATGAAAAACATGTTTGATAACCATTTCATTTTTAGTTTTGAAAATTATGTCTATTTCCTCTCACAATTTATGGTGTATTTCATTATTAGGGTTAGGTCAAATTATGTCTATTTGCTCTCAAAATTATGTCTATTCTCGTCGTCCACGACGGTCAGACCCACACATCGACATGTGTGGGCTCGTTGATCGCCGAATTTTGTTAGCATTATTAGGGTTTGGTCAAAATTATCTCCACACTCTAAACATTACAAAAGTGTCAGCCTCAGTAGACAATTACATTATTGATATTATTAATAAACTTGTTTTGGAAATTTCTACAATTCTACTTGAGGTGAACCCTTTTGATGGTTTACCCAAATACTTAATCAAATTCTAATTTACAACCCATCAAGACTCAAGACTGAGAGAACAGTACAGATGTGAGAAAGATAAGTAGAAAGAAACTAGAAAAATACACGATTACAAAGCAAAAGACCACTACAGTTGATTTTGTGTTGCTGCTTCCATCTTTCTAGGAGAAGGTCTTCATTGCTCGGACGCTTTAGATACTCGTCGATATCGAACCGAGATTCTTTTGATTCCAAATTGGACTGATTCTGGCAATTACCAGTTTTCATGAATCTACTTCCTATATCTTCAATAACTTTCCCAGAAAGGTCAGAGGTAACTCCAGGGCTCCAACTCCCTTGGCTGCTACCAGAAAGTATGCATAGATCTTGTGCATTGCTTGTAGCCTAATCAAAAGTCCCAACTTCTCAAGGTTAGACTTTGGAGGGATAGCATTGATAATCATTTTATTTTTGAAAATTAAGCCTATAAATACTACTCTCGGTTTCGCTTACTTTATTATCTACTTTTGCATGTCCTAAAAACAATAAGGACTTGTTTTTGTTTTGAAAACTAAAAATGAACAGTTTTTGAAAACATTGGAATTTGACTTAGAACTCAAATATTTTCTTAAGAAAGATGAAACCAATTAAGAGAAAGCAAGCTTACTTTTTAAAAAATAAAATGATTACCTTTTAATTTTGTGTCACATAAGACCATGAACTTTTCAAACGTGAAATAGGTAAACCAAAATTGAAGGTTAAAAGCATACTAGGCAAATTTGAAAGTCTTTTTTTAAACATTTGTGTTAAAAGTCAGTTTACACGCATATCAATTATCAACTATTTTTATGGGACAACTGCTTGATCCTACTCTACTTAGATATCAAGGAAATTAATTTCTCAGTAATGGTCATTATGGATTGAATACAATAAACCTCTAGATTCTCAAGGTCTTTATTTTACCACCAAGTCAACTCACATGGCTTTATAGTTTGGAGGCCTACTAGGAACTTATTACTCATTTGTTTAGTACAGAGACCTCTTCGATACAAAATTAAGAGTTTAATGACCTATTTGGTACCTTTTGTACTTATTAAATACTTTTAAAGTTTAGAAATCTATTTGAGAACAAAACTTGTAATTAACTTTTAGATTACTTGTAGATTTTACCTGATTTACATCCCATGGAAAAGTTTGAGGAGTCATAGGTGGTTCGATCGTATTCTTTCGCGGATAAGGAGTAGCATCATAGCTGGTTTCCCATTGCAACCATGGAAGCAGGACACCATCCATTCCAGGAGGAACATGTGTCGCTCCTAAAGATGAACTGGTGTCGCTCCTATCGCCATCGATGGATGAAATATCTGTATCTTCAACATTGGAAATGAAGTCCTCAATGTATTTTTCTGCTTCCTCGCTCAATCTTACCGACACCCTACTTCGCTCATTGCTCCTCTGAAAGATAGAAAAAGAAAAAAAAATCATCAACAAAACGTACAAAAGAAAAACTCTAACTTGTTTCAGGAGGTTAAATGTTGTTTATTAGTGGGACCAAGTTCAAAAAGTGTTTTACCAGAGAACTGAATTCTAATTCAGGTGAAATTGGGTGCAATAATTAATCTATATATTGAACTTCAAATTTTACAACGATCCAAGTGTCCTAAGTTTGTGTTCTATCTAAGACATTGTCGTCTCCCCAATATTTTACACCCTAGATCAATATAAAAAAAGGACACTTATTTCAATGCGATGGATAATTGTCAAAAACATCTCATATATATATACGAGGAGATTCAAACATGTAACCTCATGTTTACTAGGTCGTACATGATGCTAATTGTTACGATATTTTGACAAAGTAAAAACAAGAATCAAGCACCTTTCTGGTTCGTGAGGAGTTTTCTGCAACAACAACCGTCAGATCAGGAGGCAAGTTTTTGACCGTCCTTGGGAGCTCTGGACCACGTTGCTCCTGCAGCACCATCTTCGCCAATGAATCTCTGCGCTTCTCCGACTGTCATTGCATAACATAGGTTTTTGGTCATCACCATTCATAAAATGAAACACTTAATGGATACAAGATCTTATAACAGAATGCCAGAGAAGTAAAGATAAAGATAAACAAGTGGAAGAGAAACTTAAAAGGTAGATGAACACCCATGACCCCCAATAGAAATTTCCAGCCTATATCAGGGCAGAACAGATGCAAGTTTAATTATAGAAGAATCAGTATATATAATATATCACTAGATAAAACCCATGTATCCTTACTTGTTCTTGTTTTGTTGAATAATTTCTAGCAAATGGAGATGTATCCTGACGAACACCAGAATCACTTGAATGCAAGTCATCACTGGAAGTTCCAACAGACGAATTTCTGTTAACCATTTCCTGTATAATTGGGGGAAGGAATTGTGATGAAGTCTAGATAAACGATTAGGATAACTCGGTTCGGAGTAAAAATTACTTGCTAAATTAGAACCAGGGTAGAGGATCTCACACACCTGCTCAAGCTCCACCCTTATCTCTTCCACAGCATGTCGAAGTTCTTTCCGCATCGCTTCATACAAGCCATCATCAACCACATCCCCATTGAGCTGCTTTTCCTGGAAGATATAAAGTAAACCCAGATGAGTAATGGATGGAAAGTTAAGAATTTGGTGTGTATAAATTTCAAATGACATAAGAGTAATGAACCTTTCTTGCATAAACTGTTCGAATAATCTTCTCCATTACATTATTACCTAAGTAAGCATCCCTGCCTTCATCATCAGTTAGAACTGAAGAATGGCTCTGTAATAGAAAGTGGTCATTAAAAGGGAAAACACATAATATAATAAACTGTGAATAAAAAGGAAAAAGGCTTACTGAATAGCCATCATGGCACTTAAAGTCATTCTGGCTTAGAGATCTTCGCAATGTTGGCCTACGGTTTGAAATGTCAGCCTTATTCTGCTTATTTCCAATACTGAAGCTCTTTTCTTCGACACGAGTTCCAGATTCATGAGATCGATCAAGATCACTCTGCGTTGGGAAGTTTTCATGGGATAAGCAAAATAATTATTTTGCCAATTTCCACTATATCAATCAAAATGAAAGTTTGCTATTACGAAAATCTAACTGCATTAGGACCTATTCAAATTCACATGAAAATAGGTAATTTATAACATAATGAAGAAGCTTAAGCAGAAAATGCAGGCTCTCAGACTCTCAGTCCCCGTTATGATCAAAGAAGAGTAAATACAAAAGTTTTCCCAGAAAAAGAGTCAGAAATGTTTTAGTATTTTATACTTGGATGACGAATAAGCCCATCTTTCAAGCTATAGTTAAACAATTAACTTTTTTCAGTACCATAAACACACATTTATGTCGGTTGAGCTATTGACTATTAACTCTATACATAGATATGCACATGTAGTTATAAGCTTACCATTTCTACATAACTTTTAGAGCTCAATCATTCACAAGCCATTTGACACTTTTCCCTTTTTCAGTTAAACAATAACATTACACATTCTACCTCTTGTATTATATTTGCAGCACAATTTCTAAAATAATTCATCTATAGCACATAAGTTTCTATCGGTGATGGAACTCGGTGATATAACATAATTTTCTATTAGCGATAGAATTCACGAGTCTACCACTAATTGAATTCTATCACTAATAGAACTCAACCAGTGATATAACTAAATTTAGATTTTTCTGCTAATGTATTTTTTAGGAGCCGTTCTATCGTAAGCTTCAAATTTGAATTCATATTGATACAATGGCTAACTATGAAACTATTCAAATCATAACCAAAACGAAGAAAATGGAACGGAATATTGATTTTCACCTCCGAATCGCTAATCTGGTAGCGAACCACCGAGAGTGAGCGCCTTCTTCTCGAAATACTTTCGGGAACAACTTTTCCCCCACCTGCACTGTAATCAGTTCTTCCTTTGCCCTCGCTACCACCGCCACTAGTTCTAGCGCCGCCTTGTCTCAACACCGACCTCCCTCGTCTATGCGAAACCGCGGCGGCGCTCGTAGCACCAGAGCTCCGCGCAGAGGATCGACCTCGATCACCGGAATCGAAGAATTCAACCGCTAGGTCATCGAGACTGACCTCAGGGAATCCCGAGCCTCTTGAAGTGTTAACGAACCTACCTCGCCGAGCTGAACCCTCACCGAAGCCCTTATCGACGGGAGACGACGGCAGAGGATGCGAAAACCGGCTGAGACTCCGAGAGCGGCGGTGAATCGAGCTCCGATAGACGGTGGCGGAGTCATCGTGAGAATCCGCCGGAGCTCCGATCGGCGTCCGTTTCGTCGTCGATTTGAAAGCGGACGACGCCATTGTACAGTTGAGAGTTGAATAACGTGATTTGGCGGAGAGATCGAAATTTGAATGATGGGCTCTGTCGTGTGGTTCACGGTGGCGCGTGAATGTAATAAAAACGTACAGAATTTAATTTTGTAATCGTTTTTTTTTAGAATAATTTAATTTTGTAATCTTACCTTATACTTGCCAACTTTCACGCTAAATTTTAAATTTAAGGATTTTTTTTTTTTTGAATCAAAATTTAAGGAAATTAGACCCTAGACTTTCTTACAATTTTTGCTAATATACTCTTTTTTTTTTTTTTTTTTTTTTTTTTTGCAAAGATGCCAATATACCAATTAATCTGAACATAAAACAATGTAACTTCGTCTAGAAAAAATGCAACTTACAAAAATAGTATTACCCATAAAAGAAAAAAAAAAATCAAGTTCTAAGTTTGTTAAGACATTGATCTAAATAAAAGAAAAACATCAAGTTGTTTCGGAAACTATTATATCGTCCCAAAGTTGGAGGGGATCACAAACCCAACTGATTTCCAAGATCGAAATTATATTCATAATGGTGAACTGAATTACCACCGAATAATGAAATTATTACGTCACCGATCATTTAGGTGTAACATAAACCAACTATAGCAACATAATCGAACTAACTAATAGCCACAGAATACATACTCTATATACTTAAATTCGATACAGATTAACATATGAGTTTTTCAGATGGGCGAAAAGCAATTTGGAAGACCATGAGTAAATTTAACCAACTCTTAGGTAACAACAATAATAATAGAAATTATAATAGCTAGCAAACAACATTAGGATGTTTACAAATATAGTTGATAACTTTTTTTAATTTCAAATACAACAAACAAAAAATAATTTACACCTTGGAAATAACTTAAGATTTTAAAATAAAACTATTACTTTCATTGAGAAACTGACAGGATGAAATATGCCAAATATAATTCATGGATATACTAACATCCGCAACCAATTATCTATAACTATAACAAAAAAACAACCAATTATTTCAAAGAAAAAATACACAAGGATTGTTTGGAGAGAAGATAAATTGAGGGGAAGGGATGGACGAGTCCATCCTTTTATTTGCCCCGAGGACTTTCTTTTCCATCAAACAATAATTTGTTCTCTTCTTTTTTTTTTTTCCTTTTCATCTCATCTCATGAATCATGAGATGCGAGGAAATATTGTAGATAATATCAATCATCAATAATCTAATACCCAAAATCCATAACTCGAAATTACGAATATGTCCATGGGAAATATCACAACAGAAACACATTTAGATATCTTCACTGAGGAAGAGCAGAACATTAGGTGAAAATTTGAAGTCACAATTCAAAGCAACAGAGCTTTTCACAAAATGAAAGAAGCTTGAAAACTCTCTTATTTCTCAACCCCATCGAGAACTGCTGAAAATGAAAGCTAAAAGACACTTGATGAATGCATCTTATCTTAACTGACAGATGCGATGTGAGCGATCAAGTCGATAACACGAGTACTGCAAACAAAGCAACAAAGATCGAGTCAGTGATGTGCATTATTGATCCATATCGGGACTATTATGAATAAGGAATAAGGCAAAGCTTTGTATTTTACCTGTAGCCTAACTCGTTGTCATACCATGCGACGAGTTTCACGTAGTTGTTGTTCAGTGCAATCCCAGCCTTGGCGTCGAAAATACTTGACCTGGATGGTTGCAGAGCAACATGTCTTAGTCACTGTTACTACCGTCCCCAAAAGTCTATGGATTCAATTCAGGGTAGTTACTAGAGACTCGACATTACCAGACATCAAAATAATAACAACAATAATAATTAAGTCCCTAACGATCTCTTAAGAAAAGTTCAAAATTAAGTTCTTAACAAACCATATTAAATAATAACGAAGATACTACATCAATCACAACAATGCTAGGCAGGCCTGGCATGGCTCCGTTTATATTATACTGGGAAGGTGTCTGCGCATTCAATTAGGCTAAATGAATGTGTCAGGTTAATTTTCGATTAGATCTGCTACCTAATAACAAATTATACATGTGTCTCTTACAAGTTCTCGACTAACTTCACAGTTGTCTAAACCTACTATATTTGGTGTCCAAGAAACTTGTTAAAAAAAAAAAATTAATGTCGAGTATGAGTTCGACAAAACCACGAGAAGCCATACCTGTTGTCGCCCACAAAATCAGTGGACACCACCTCATCTTCAGTGTAACCCAAAATTCCTTTCAGCTTTCCCTCGGACTCCTCCCTAACAACCATCAAGAAAATGACACTTCGCATAAAACCAAAATAGCAAGCGGTAGTAACCGCGTAAAACAAGACCCCAAAGATTGGTTGCTCAACGATAAACTAATAGTTTCGTTTCGAATGAAGAAAACGGAGTGTATCCTTACTTGATGGCTGCTTTAATATCATCATAAGATGCACCCTTCTCCAACCTCACAGTAAGGTCAACCACAGAGACATCAACAGTAGGAACACGGAAAGCCATTCCGGTCAATTTTCCGTTCAATGCAGGCAGCACTTTGCCGACAGCCTAAATGAACACAACACCATTGAAAAAAAAAACTTAGATATTCTAGTAAATAAAAAACTCAAAATATAAGCAATAGAGCTCATCAATATGCCTTGGCAGCTCCAGTACTGCTTGGAATGATGTTGAACGAAGCAGCTCGTCCACCTCTCCAGTCTTTGCTCGATGGTCCATCAACAGTCTTTTGGGTAGCTGTAAGCAAGAAGTTTACAGAAGGCAAACAAAATAAGTACACTGTACACCACATAAATCTGATATTGTGGCACAATGGTAATTACTCATTAGCGTCTTTAGAGGAGTTTTGAGTCTTCGTAAAAGGAAGGAAAATATTGTGGCATTGTCTTGACAAAGACTTTGGAGGGAGACTTGGCCCTCTCGTAAAACTATTACTATTATGCCCTCATATAAGGGCATAATAGTAATTAGTCATTAGTGTATTTGTATAAATAGAGGAGTTTTGAGTCTTTGTAAAAGAAAGGAAAATATTGTGGCATTTTCCTGGCGAAGACTTTGGTGGGAGAGACTTGGCCCTCTCGAAAAACTATTATAACTATCTATTATATCTCAATATCTTGTAACTTGTAGTTCTCTAGTGTATGTTAAGATTATCATATCAGGGTCTTAACAAAATCCTCTCAAGTCAAGTAGCTAATATTTATATTTGGCCAAAATTGGAAAATCCAACCCACCAGTCATTGAGTGAACTGTGGTCATCAGGCCCTCAACAATGCCAAATCTATCATTAATGACCTGCAAATTTTTAAGTTTAAAAAGTCAGATGTTCATCCCCACAACCAACAATAGTAAGAAATTCCAACAATTTCAAAGGAAGTTTTGTCTTTTAAGAAGCCGAGCGGAGTTACAAGTCATGGAAGTCTAAAAAACCTTTGCAAGCGGAGCAAGACAGTTTGTCGTGCAGCTAGCATTAGATACAACATTAAGATCTGATGTATATTCCTTCTCATTGACTCCAACAACAAACATGGGAGCATCCTTGCTGGGAGCTGAGATGATAACCTTCTTAGCACCACCCTGGATCGAATTATCAAAGATTAGCCAAACGCGTAACTGCATACGTTCGAGTAAAATGGTTTGACTACTTATAGATGCTAAAGTATAAGAAATTTGCTAACGAATGTGAACTATTATTTTCAGATTAACAGAAGGTGACTTTGAAATTTATCTCTCACTTGAATGAGAACTGTATACAAAAAAAGGACTAAAAATGTAAAGTTCAAAATATAAACCAATTAGAAAACAACCTTCAAATGGGCAGCAGCCTTGTCTTTGTCTGTGAAAACACCAGTAGACTCTACGATATATTCAGCCCCGGTCTCGGCCCACGGAATCTCCTCGGGATTCCTAAAGTTATAATCATTAAACATTCAATCAATAGTTCAAAGAAGAATCTCAAACTTTCTAAGGATCAGGCTAGGCAAGTGGATAAACTGTGCTAATTCGTTTACCTGATGCCAAAAACTGTAACACCCTGCTCACCGAAGAGAAGGGTCTTAGAATCCTTAACCTTCAGGTCTTGATGCTTCCACTGGCCATGAACACTGTCGTACTTGAACATATAGGTCTACTCCAAACAAACAAACAAAATATCATTAAAAATCCTTTTTCAATAATAAAAAAAGAGAGATTATATTGTTAGTATTTTCTTTTTTATATCTACAAGTATCTAAGCTAGCTTACACATATAACTCGACTATTTTTACAAGACATTCACTTAACTTTGCTAAATTTAATTATCAAAGAAATCCGCATAAAATTAATTAATATGTAGAGATTTCTTTTTTTTTTTTTTTATATTCGTGACTGTCTGGGCCAGCTTTCGCGCACCTCGACTAAGGTCACAAGACATACCGTCTGACCCTACAATATTTGGATGCCAAGGAAACCCGTAGGAAATTAGTCTTATGCATCCCAAGGCCCTCTTTGACAAATTAAGTCACTCACTCCATGCTAGTTAAACCCATAACATCTTAGCTTTTCTTTTATATTCGCGATTATGAGTGTCTGGGTGAGCCTGCGCGCACCTCGACTATTCTCACGAGAAAACCCGTAAGACATTAATTCCTAAGTATGTGACCAACATGTAAAAAATAAAAAAAAAAAGGGTAAGAATACCATGTAATCAGTGGTGATGAAAGGGTCATTAACAGCAACGAGTTCGACATCGTCTCTCTGCAGAGCAACCCTAGCAACCAACCTCCCAATTCTTCCAAATCCTAATTTCCCAATTCCATAACAAGTAACACCATGAAATGAGTCAAATCTAGGGGGCATGCATTATTACAATCACTATAAACAAAAACAGCAAATCAGAAGCAGTACCATTGATTCCAATCTTGATCTTGGCTGCAAATCAACGCAGAAACAGAATCCAGAACAATCAGAAAAGGTAGAAATTAGTTGAGAAAGTAAAAGAAAAGGCAGAATCAAAAGCATACCCATTGGAGGAGTTGTGGAAATAAGGCGAGAAGTGAAAATAGTGAGCAGAAAAGCTAATGGCTGAGAGAATGCAAGAACAGGGCTTTAAAGTGCAGAAAGAGAGAAAGCGACAAGAAAGTGGGAACAGCGGTCGGTGGCAAATAACGGGATAAGTGGTCTGAAACGGAACGGCGGTAGTGGAAGAAATGGGGAGCCTTGAAAAGTGGGCAAAATAATGAAGTTGTTTGGATTCCACCTTTGAAATTGCAGGGCTCGGTTTTGGTAATGATGGCTGACAGTGATGTGTAATGGCACCGGATTCTCATAATTTTGCATCTTTTTCTATAAATTCATGAGAATAAAAATAGTGTCGTGGGATACGAAAATTGACGTTGATATTTTAGTTGAAAGTTGTTTCAAATCTTGTTTTTTTATATTTTCATCCACACATTGTACGTTGTTGAGCCCATATTGTGTACTTTGAATGTGATATCCTTGTTCCAATCATGGGTTTTAAAATGGCACTTTGAATGTACATTGAGACCACCATGTAAATTGCCTTGCCTTTACAAATTCTGAAAAGTTATTTATTAATAATGAGAGGAAATACTTATCCAATGTTTTATTCATTTCTCTTTTCATCGCTTACATCCAAAAATATGAGTAATACTTACCCCAGAATAGGTAGATATTTTGGAAACACTAACCGCCCCACCCTTAAGACCACGTGTTTTAACTTTCCCTCTCTCCTTCTATTTCCAAAATATTTATCCATTGCTCCATTAGTTAAGTATAGACATTATGAAATATCTTTTTATTTATTTATTTTAAAATTATCAAAATATATTAAATCAATAATTTCGGCATTTCTCTTTCAAATATGGTAAGTTTAGACCCCACACCATACTTCTTACCAATAAGTAGTACCTACCCTCACAAACCAGGCTTTCCCATACAATAACTAACCACGTAACCAACAACATTTACTAGACGGAGCCATTTATTTGAGATGAAAAGAGCAAGCAAATCTATATTTCAAGTTCGGAGTTTTTGCTACACATTAAAAAACATTACAAAATAAACACAAGGGATATGAAAATCCACACCTCATATCTCAGCCAAAAAAGAAAAAGAAAAAAGATAAACAATACAACTTAGGAACTGGAAAGAAATAACCGGCGGCTTGAAAGCTGTCTTATTCATATTCTTGCTCCTCGATGAGCCTCTCTACTAGTACTGGGAAAAAGAACAAACCATGGAAAGCTAAAACCCCTCGTTCAAATCGCAAGCCATCGCTTACTTGGTAGATGCAACATGGCAAATCAAGTCAATGACACGAGAACTGCCGAAACAAAACAAACACAAGTTAGAGTTGGTTCATCGACATTACAAAAAACAATGCCTACAAATGAGAAAGATTTGGTTGACATTGTACCTGTATCCTACTTCGTTGTCGTACCACGAGACAATCTTCACAAAGTTGTCATTCAATGCAATCCCAGCCTTGGCATCAAAGATGCTTGACCTGTAATAGAAGATGCATAAGCAACCTTGGATACAATGAAGAACAAATAAAAGCAATCCCAACATCTGAATGTGCTATTATTGTGGAGTGTTATAGGATATGAAGCAAACCTGGAGTCACCAACGAAATCAGAGGACACAACATCATCTTCGGTGTATCCCAAAATTCCCTTCAATTTTCCCTCAGACTCTTCCCTAAGAACCAAAAAAAAAAAAAGATCTTCAGTCACTAAGTTATATCCCAAAAGATAAATATAACTAATGCAATTGAACAGACAACAGAATGTCCTTACTTGATGGCTGCCTTAATATCCTCATAAGTAGCCTTCTTTTCCAATCTCACGGTAAGATCAACGACGGAGACATCAACGGTAGGAACACGGAAAGACATTCCGGTCAATTTCCCATTCAATGCTGGGAGGACTTTGCCGACGGCCTAAACAGAGTCAAGAACATTAGTTGAGCCTAAGCAGAAACAGTAGGCAGGACAATGCTCAAAAGACTTCAATCAGAGTGTAAGAATCAATACCTTGGCAGCTCCAGTGCTGCTAGGGATGATGTTGAATGAAGCAGCTCTTCCACCTCTCCAGTCTTTGCTAGATGGCCCATCAACAGTCTTTTGGGTGGCTGCAAACAACCCCATTTGTTAAAATGAAACAAAATTGAATTCTATATAGATTATCTCAATACAAGTCTAAATATATCAAAGACCCACCAGTCATTGCATGAACAGTGGTCATCAAACCCTCAACAATTCCAAATCTGTCATTGATAACCTGCCAAAATTTCAAAAGAAAATTAGATTGAACTGAAGAAAGGCAATGCATAACGACGAATCGCAACTGAATTAAAAGCCAGCAAGTTGAAAATAACCTTGGCAATAGGAGCAAGGCAGTTGGTGGTGCAGCTAGCATTGGAAATAACGTCAAGATCTGACTTGTATTCCTTCTCATTGACTCCAACAACAAACATGGGGGCATCCTTGCTGGGGGCAGAGATGATAACCTTCTTCGCACCACCCTGCATCAGTCATCAAAGATTAGGACCAGCCAAGTTGAATTAAGTATATGCTAATGTTTTGCTAGTCCAACAATCTAAAGCTAAACACATTAACAAGCATAATTTTTTTTAAAACTAACAGAACCTTGCATAGAATTAATTCAATTAACATCAATATAAGTGCAATAGAAAAAACCAGTCTATCATTGTAAGACGGATTACATCTCTGTATAGAATTAATTCAATTAACATCTATAGAATTAATAATGGAGGAAAAAAGACAGATGGTGAACCTTCAAATGAGCAGCAGCCTTATCTTTGTCTGTGAAAACACCAGTAGACTCTACGACGTAGTCGGCACCGGTCTCACCCCATGGGATATCCTCCGGGTTTCTAAAACCATGATTTATTTGACATTCAATCAATTACGAAGGAAATCTCAGATCGTCGAAAATGGAGGAAAAATATTTGCTACCTGACTCCAAAAACAGTGACGGACTTGTCACCGAAAAGCAGGGTCTTAGAGTCCTTGACCTTCACGTCACTGTGCTTCCAGTGGCCATGAACACTGTCGTACTTGAACATGTAGGTCTATGCAACCAACAAAACAAACAAACAAAAAGAGGAAAACCATTCAAAATTCACAAAACTAAGATCAAAAAGCAGATCATGCAACAACTACGCTGATTTCATTGATCGATCCGGAAACAAAGAAAAAAAATGAAATCTAAACGCGCAAAGACTAACAATACCATGTAATCGGTAGTGATGAAAGGATCGTTAACGGCAACGAGTTCCACATCGTCTCTCTGTAAAGCAACTCTAGCGACCAACCTACCGATTCTTCCGAATCCTGATTTTTCATTTCCACAACAAACAAACACAAAATTTCATAGATCGATCAGATCCACACCAGAATATGATCAGAAAAAAATTATAGAGAAATAAATCAAGCTAGTAGTACCGTTGATTCCGATCTTGATCTTGGCTGCAAATCAACGCAATCGAAAAAAAAAAAAAATTAGAACAAACACGATCGATCATCGAAACCAAACATAAATCATAGATCCAAAACTCAAATCCTCAAATAAAATCTGGAAAAAAGAAAAAACTAAGCAATTTTACCCATCGTCTAGGTGAAAAAGTTAAAAGAGATTGAGAGAGTAATGAAGAGAAGAGTGATGAATATTGGTTTTAGGGTGAAGAGCGTGGGTTTATATATACGAAGGAAAAGGTCATTAAAAATAAAAATTAATTAATAAATTCGAAGGAAAATGAGACAGGAAACCGGAACTGCCGGTGGTATTCGAGTAAAAAACTATGGTCCGACTCCATATGCTGAATCGGTGATTGTTAAAAGGTTAGGTAAAGCGAGCAATATTTCCGTGATTCTGGAACCTTCCTCGTCGCGAACTTTCCCGGTTTGTGGGCCGGCGGCCCAGAGTTCTAAAATAACAGGCCCTTTTTTTAGGCCCAGTGTCAATAATTTTGGAAATTCTTTTCTTAATCTTGGGAATTTTTTCTAGTACTTACATGGAATAATTCCAAGTTTGGTGATTAATCTTTTTATATTTTCAATTGTTTCAAAGAGAATTTGTATCTATATATGGGTCATATAATAATGTGAATTAAGTAGCTGGTGGGATAAAAAATAAAAATAAATTAGTAAATAATTTACCCACAATTACCACTTATCACGTACTTAATTTAGGGTGATTCACGAAAAAAAAAATTATCTAAACTAAAACATATGATTGATTACAATATCGCTTTTTTCAAAGTTCGAACCCGTGTGTTAAACTCGTTTATAACTGAACAATGAACGCCACTAATCTTTTCAGTAAAAAAAAATATCAGTGTCTAATTAAATTATTTTCTATTAATAAATTTACACATAAGTATCTCACTTTTATAAAATCCGGACTTTTAATACAAACAAAAAAATAATACTAATAAACGAACTTTGACTTTGATGATGGATGGACCATTTTAAATCTCACTTTAGTCTCTTTTTTGTTGGTTTACTTTTTTATTTTTAGATTTTAAAGTTTGGAGACTTAAAAATAAGGCTAATTTAGTCTTTGTCAACTAATAAATGCTAAAGAAGAACCTATTCCGCAACATTTTGTTGAGTGAGTTTTATTTTGGTCTTTAATTTATACTATGGTTTATATTGGCTATTTTTTACTAAGAATTTCTTCTCAAAATACATTCTATCTCTTGTATTACATTTGGAGCACAATTTTTAAAATAATTTATTCATAGTATATTTAAATTTAGTTTCTATATTTTCAATAAATTGTAAAAATAAACATTTTCTTACAGATTAAAATAAAAATTGATTAAATAACCATAATAATTTGCAAGGGACTTCTAACCTTTTGATTTTGAAATCATATAAAATAATATAGGAATATATTCATTTTTACCGAAATGATAAAATGATAGGAAATTCAGTCAATTAAGTCTTTATTAAAAAAATGATAATAAATAAATAAAAGTCAATTAAGTCTTAAAATATGTAAAAACAATTTTAAGAAATATCGCATAGGGGAGGGACCAACGTTTTATTTTTTCTTTTTAGCGTTTTGCATTTGAGAAACGTCTAAATATGGCTGATGATTAATTGTCAGCTTACTTTTCTTTATGCTAAAACATTTTAGGAGAGGGACCAAAATAACTTTCCTTTTGCATTTGAGAAAAATATATGTATATATAAATATGGGTGATGGCTAATTGTCAGTTGACTTTTTATTTGTACAATAAAATTTGATTTTTGAATGTGAATTGTATTTTTAATATATATATATTTTTATATGAGTATGTACTATTTTAATTTCTATAATTTATACTATAGTTTAATCATTTATTAATTTTATATTTTCATGATTTGTTTGCTTAAATGTTTACACCCTTGGCTGTCTAATTAAAGTATATTTTTTAAAACACAATATTTGAATATTAGAAAATTCCAACATATAACTTCTTATTCAAAGATATATATGACAATATTTACTTTCTTATTCTATTAGATATTTATTTGTCTTTTTTCATATTCAATATTAAAAATATTTTTATCTCTAGAGTGCGTTACCTGCTTACGACTGTTATATATGAAAATTTTGTAAGCATAACAACGTAATAATATGATATCCAAATAATAATAATAATTACATTTGATATCAAGATTAAAACATCCTATGAAGCACGAATACTTCAAAATAGGGAAAGGATTTGTATGGGACACGCATCAGATAGGCATTCTTCCGAACATTTCTTGGATATGTGGTTGACACGCCATTTTACATATCCTTATTTATTATTATTTTTTTAATAATCAGACACACATTGGACACGTCTTGTAAGCATTCATAGTTTTTGAACTTAAATATTAAAAGCCCAAATTCAACATAATTAAGGTTATAATTAACTAAAATTAAAAAAAAAAAAAAAAAAAAACAAAAACAAAAACAAAAAATAAAATAGTCATCTCTCTCATTTATGACACTATATACCTTTTAGTAGAGTACATTTAGCATTTTATGCTAAATTTACATATTTACTAAAAAAAAATCAGCGTGTCATCAACGTACATGTATCTTAATTTTTTAGAAAATTGTATCGTTATGTCCTATCGTATTTGTATCCGTGTCTTGTGTCCATGTTCGTGCTTCATAAAAAACACGTGTAAAAACACGTTAAGCAACCAAAACTATATCACGATGCACTATGTTACCATGACTAGCATATGCTTCTTACATGACAAATAACCAGCATAACTAGAATCGACGTTAATAGACTACCATATAATAATTGTTCAAGCTATTCATCTACTTGCAGATTGTTAGGAAAACTAGTTAAAAAAACAGAATAGATTTACCATTTAGAAACAAAACAATACTAGAGTTAAAGAAAAAACTGAAGTCTGCCAGTAATTAAAGATAATATAATAGATCATTAATGGCCTTCACTCGTTGGCATCACCAAACTCATAAAAATATATTAACCTGCAAAATTGTTAGAGTCAGCACATGACATTTACATGCATTCAACATATACTTAACTAGGATTCATAGTACAAGTCATATGCTCAATGTGATCAACTATCAACTAAACCTATGTAATCAACATGTTATGTGTTAACGATCATGGGGTAGTCCAATTGGTCATAGAGGGTCTTGGGTGTATAAGGTGATGAGTTCAAATCTCATGATGACACCCACCTATAAATTAATTTCAAATTAATACTTACGGGTTTCCTTGACCTTCAATTGTAGGGTCAAATTCATACCTACGTGACATTAGTCGAAGTGTGCTTGTGCACGCAAGCTGGCCCGAATAGTTATAAACATAAAAAAAAAAAAAAAAAAAAAATTAACATGTATTATTCACTTTACTACAAATTAATTTTAAATGAAATTTCATATTATTTAATATGATATCAAAATTTCATATTTGTCGTTGGTTCCCAAATTTTAATTCCACCCAAGAGGTATAAACGGATATTTTATATCTGTTCCAACCTAACAATGTTAGGAATTTTCTAACCGTTTTATAAGAGGAACTTGCTTACCATATATATATAAATATTATATCACCATATTTTTCTTGCTGACATCACATAGCACTCCTCAGTTCTTAATACTATATATTTTATGCTAATTTATAACAATGACGTTGATTCACTAACTTCTTGATGGATATGAGTATCAATTTGGAAGCATGCCTTTTTAATTTAATAAAATTATACAAATGTCAAATATATATATAAATGGTAACCTTCTTTACAAAATAAAAATAAATACAGATTAAAAAACCTTTTGCATTGTCACGGATGACGTGGTAAATATTTAAAATGATTCAAATTGTTAGAATTTCTAATAATAATGGGTAACCATGTGTCATTTTCAAAGAGCTGAAGTGTTACAAAAAATGCACCTAACATGCATCCCTCTAATTCTCAATGGGCTGACCTTTATTAATTTTCTGCGACTTTTTTATTTTCCTAAGTGAGATTAAGCCTATTGACCTCTCACTTAAGGTACATATTTTATGTTTAAATTATAACACCTATTTTAGAGATATATGATTTGAGTTATTGCAAATATTCTTAAATTAAAAGTTCAATATATGTTCTTTAAAATTTATTATATTAATTATAAACTTATAAAAAGTATATTATAAAACTTTGATTATATTTATATATATATATATATATATATATATATATACTTTACGAGTCAGCTTTCACACACGACTAATGTCACACGATATATCGTCTTGACTCTACAATATTTGGATATAAAAAAAAACAGAAAATTAATTTTATGATGAGATTAATAACACTTTGATTATCGGTTGTACATTTAATAAATTTTGAAATGGAAAATTTTAAAAATCAAGCGACCTATTGAATATAGATTTATATTTTTTATGTTTAATAAAATGATAAATTTAAATTTTGTGACTAACTGATCTGTGGATTTAAGAATATTTTAAAAAGTAATAAAGAATTGAGTTTTTAATTTTAAACGTTTGTGACCAATTAGACACAAACTTTACACTTCACCAACTAGATTTGCGATTAAACTCTTGTTTTTTCTCAAAGAAAAAAACAAAATATTACGCTGGTATTTTTTTTCTCTCTGAGAAAACACTAAATATTATTGAATTGGATTGAAATATTTATAACATTTTTTAATATTAGTATGATATATTATAAATATTTATTAATATTAATGTTATAAAAAATATTTTAACTATGATTCAATTTATCAAAGAAGATTTTAGGGTATGATGAATTTAATCTATGGTGATTATTGACCATCTACTTAAAAATTATTTTTTATGAATTTCTTTAGTATTTAAATATTGTAGGGCCAAATGTATGTGAAAAGTGATTCAGACAATTATAGATATATAAACAAATAATAAGAAAATACCGATCATCAATATCAAATTTATGATGTTCTGTGTTGAACTGGTTCACAATCAAACAAATGAACCACTTGACTGATTTGATATATTTAATAAATTATTTTAAAGAGTATTTAAATCTCATAATCTTTTAAACATTATGTTAATTATTTGGACGGTATTTGACTAAACAGTTGTGTATGTGGCCAGCTGATTCGTAAGCATCTGTAAAAGGCGGTCCAATTATTATCTTTAAGAATATATAATTTCTGATAACACATATATTATTATTGAAGACATTTTAGTGTACTAAAAAATAAAGAAAATGAGGGTTTGTGCTGTTTAGATTATGATACAAGTAGAATTAAGATATTCCAAATTGCGTTTTCTCTAAGCTATATAGAAAGGCAAATCAAATCATTTGTTAACATAATTTTTAAGAAACCTTTTTATTTTACTTCAACAATGATATTATTCAAACTTTAAAAAAAATTATCCATAGATTGGCTAAACTTATTATGAAAAGAAAATTGATTTATTTTTGTTGTGCCAAACACAATGTTATAAATAGTATTTTTAAATACAATTTTAAAAGTAGCTACTATGCTACAAGGATTGACTTACAAGTTTAATTAAAGTTCGGTCTATTATTGAAAATAATAATTAGAAAGTCAATTTTTAAAATGTCGTTCGTGTGAGGAGGCAAATTCTCAATTGTCTAATGACATTCATTGAATTTTCGTTGTTTTTTTTAGTATAATTTGAGGAATGATGACAAATATCAATTTGCGGGATAGAATTTATGAGGTTGGTGTTGAAGTAATTTATAATTAAATAATGAAATTATTATGTCATTCACCATATGATCACTTTTTTTTTTTTTTTTTTTTTTTGTTTTTTTACTTTTTTGAGACAACTTTTAGTTTAATTAGGGTTTCTTAAATATTGTATTCCCATCTTACGTTTTTGTAAAATGTAATTTTAATAACAAATTTATTAAGTAATAGAAAAATCATGTTTTATTTATCTACTTCACACTTAAACTAAAATGATAGGTGATCAAAAAAAAAAAAAAACTAAAATGAAAGAAATTTTACTAAATGGGTTAATGGTACAGTAATTTTATTGTTTGGTTGTAAATTAATTCAACACCAGATTCGATCTCGATAATTGATATTTGTCCCAATTAGTATTTATCCCACCTCTCTCGATATACTAAAAAAAATGAGAAATTTAAATTACAAAATTAATCTTCAACAAAAACAAGGAGTTAGTGTTGTGGGCCGAAAGCCCATTATTTTAAGTACATTTGTGGGCCAAGAATAACCGTTTGGGCTCCGATGACTAACAAGCTGGAGCCATTCAGAAAGTTCCCTAAAGCCTGTTGTTATCCAAGCCCAACTCTCTTTTAATTTTTATTTTTGGCATTATTAGAGAAATTATATTTTAAAAATATACTAAATTACAAGTTTATAAAACGGTAACTTCTTGCTATAAAAAAAAAAGTAACTTCTAAAATCGCATTAAGGATGTATTAACATTTATGAGATTAATAGTCCTAGTCTTTCAATCATTCATTATACTTTTTTAAAAAAAAACTTTAATTTATTTCTCTTACATCTCTACCAATAATATAAAAAAAAAATCTGATAATTTTGTTTCTAATTGATTTTGAACTTATTTAATCTAAAAGTTATGAGATAATAACGTAGGGTTGAAATGGATTAACACCAAACTAGATAATGCCAACCACCGACCCTTGGTAGAAATCATATGACTAATTTGAATTATATTTGAAACAATATTAAATAGGCTAGATGTACTATAAGATAAATTCGAAGAACATTTTCGAAGAGTATTATTAACGAGGCCTCATAATTAATCACGTCAATAATAGAATCAGCCAAGGATTGTAGATGGATTCCAAGACAAAGGTCCAGACTGGATAATAAAAACAAAATTATTTTTTAGCATATATTAATAAAAAGAAAATACACCAGATTCAATTAAACCCAATAAAAAGATGAGGAAAAAAACAATGAAATAGTGATACAGAAAATCTGAAAATGAAGTGAGATGAGAGCAAAAGGCATTGATAATCAACCAAAATTTGATGTAGTGGAAATGGAAAACATCCCATTTTCTAAAACAATGGTCCCTTGTTGCTTAGAATTATGGGTTCATGTACTCACCTTAAAGTTCATTGTCAAATTAACAATTATTACAACTATCATCCACTTCTCTTATTGCCAATCATGTTATGATTCTTGTTTTTCTCCCTAATACATAGACATTAATTTGCATAAGTTTTAGGCATTTAGCTTATTATATGAAGTAATTTTAGAGGAATAATTGCATGCTGCCCAGGGCAGCATGCATCCCATAGTTAAATCATGACTTTCTATTATTTTTGTTATTTTTTTAAATAATTATTTCTCAAAATTACAAACATGATAAATGGCTAAGATTTAGTCAATTAAATGGTTGCATGTTGTCCGGGCAGTATACAATTATTTCTCGTAATTTTATGGACATGTTTGCTTAATTTGTCATGAATTGGGTTCAATGACATTACTAATATTAAGGAGAGATATCATTTTCTACAGAAATGTTGACGAAACGTTTTAAATGTCTAAATGAATAATTTTTTTTTTTTTTTTTTTTTAATTTAATAACTCTAAACCCAATCAGAGTTGGCATCAATATATGTCATTATCAATACATTATGAATTTCAATCCCCACACTTAATTATGAAACTTAAAAAAAAAAGTATAATTAAAAGACTAAAATTAGATATTTAAAAATTTCGAGACTAAAATGAAACTTACATAATAGTCGAGAGACCAAAATAATATTTTATCTAATTTTATAATAATTTTAAAGATAAAAAAAATCAACCATAGATTTTTCTTCTTTGGAGTTTATATATTTTGTTCAGAGTACCAATACTACCAAACACATTTTTATAGGAATAAATAAATAGATATGTATATACAAATATAAATATATTTATTTATTTATTTGTGAATGAAAGTGAATCCTTGTTCTTGCAACTGAATGGGTAATTGGGGCAATGATTTTATTATTTGGTTGTAAATCAGTTCAACATCAGCGTCACAGATTCAATCCCTAAAATCGGTAGTTGTAATCCCTTTACCCAATTTGTGCTAAAAAAAAATCGTGACTCTTGCAATATCGTATTAAAAAAAAATGTAACTCTATAGATATCAAATATTATTTATGGTTCAGCATTCATTTTTAAAAACATCGAAATAAAAAAAAAAAGTTATGGAATATTAAAAATACTTGACCACTGCAAGTAAAAAAGAATTAGATAAGTGGACTAAAATTGAATAAGTATATAGTTTACTTTCCTTAAAAAATCATCCAAATCACATTATTGTGAATGTTCCAAAATTGTTGATTCTAAGTTTTCAGTTAATGCATAGAGATACATGCATCTTGACTTAAAAACAAGAGAGAGAAAAAGAGTGAGGAGAGAAGACTAATGAGACAACATGCTTAATTCAAAGAGAAATGAGAGGAACAAGAACACATGATAACATGGGTGTTGCACATGAAAGACCTCTCCCTCTAATACTATATCACAAATTCTATATCTCCATCCTCATCCCCTTCAAATCCTAATAACATTTGAGTTTTTGTAATAGCCCATTTGCACTTTAGGGAACATTTATACTACTTTAAACTTGTTATGAAATCGGCAATCAACAATCAATTACGAAGATATAAAAACAGATAAATGTAATAATGTGAGAAGAAGAAGAAAAAATCGACACGCGAATTTACGTGGTTCACTAATATTGTGTTAGTTAATCAACGAGCAGAGAGATAACTAACAGTATTATTCAAAGAGGCGAATTACAGAATTTAGGTATAACACATAATGAATGTCATAAACGGTTAGGATTTAATTCAGGTTTATATATACGCTCTCATTAAACCCTAATTACAGAATGCGTAAACTAATCAAAATGCGCTATGAAAACAGATGCTTTGTGGAGTGTGGTTAGGAGATGCGGAATGCAAACCTAGCTTTTATAATATTGATATTAATAAGACTTTCGCTCGTTGTCTAGACAGCAAAATCCCGACTAACTAATCACACGACATTAATACGTTTAAGGCATAATCGACAGAGCTATTATTATTTTTAGCGGTTGAATTTGATTATGAAACGTGGATATAATATTTCAATACACTTTCTTCAAAAACTCCTATCGTGCCAGCTGCGTTAAATAATTTTAGTTCAGTAAGCAACAATTTAGGCACTGTTTGTTCAGATGAAGAATTAGAAGCCAGGAAGTTTCAATGGCCCACACACAAGGATAATTGTACCTAGTCCAAACTCAAGTCCAATAAAATAATTATTAAAAAAAAAAAATCATGGTGTTTACTAATTATTTTTAATAAATTATTTTTAATAATTTCTTAACTACTCAAAATAATTATTCATCTTAAATTCAGGTATAAAAAAGATTTTGACTTTAATTCTAAAGAAAAAAAAGTTACATTCAATCGAATTTTTTTGCTACAATTTTCAAATTTTAACTACTTAATATAACTTTTCAACTTAACTTCTCATTCAAAAACCCCGATACATTTTAAAACCATTTACTTTATTATTATTTTTGGAGATTACAATAATGGGAGGTTAGATTCAAACACCCGACTTCTTAATCATTTGATAATAATAAAAAAATTATATTAATTAATATTTATAATACATAATACTATATTAATAATCGGTATTTATAATGCATTATACTATATTAATGAGTATTTATAACACCGAATTAAAATATATTAATGACTCTAAATACTAAAACTTGTTTCAAGATCCTAGAATTGGCAGGGGTATTTTCGTCCTTCCAAAACACTATAAAAGGAGGTCCTTATGTAGGGATGTTCCCCACAAATAATCAAATCAAATTACTCATTTCCTAAAAAATCTAAGTTTAGTTTTATTTTTAAGGGAGCTTTAAAAAATGGTGTCTAAAGTGGAAGACACACAGAGAAGGGAAGTTCAGCCACCGCATGCGGCGGCGACGGCGAAGCAAATTAAGTGCAATAAAGCTAAGTATCCGAAGTTCAAAAGAAGTAGCTCCAATGTTGAAGAAGACGGCGCTTCTTCCGCCATTCTTTTGCTTGCTTGCATTGCTTTTACTCCCAATTCTAGCCCCGTCGCCGGCTAAATACGGCGGCGCCACCTGTCGTGGAGGAAAAAACAGCCGCTATCTCTATATTCACCGGTCGTCGGAGGCAATTTCCGGTAGCTAATTAATAGAGTACTAATATCGCCGCCGTAGCATTTCATTCTGATTCTCTCTAATTTAGGAGTATGATTATATCGATAATGTTCTTCATTTCTATAATTACTTTTTCTTTTCGCTTTATTGATTGTGTACTTTAAAAATAATTTCGTTATATAAACATGTTTTCTTATTTATTTATAATAATAATAATTATTATTATTATTGTTATTTATGTTTTTCATTGAAATAATCACTTTATTTTTTAAATTAAATTCATAATCAAGTGCTAGATTTCCACTAAATAATAAAACTATTGTTATAGTCATTTTTCGTCTTTGTTTCATATTTTAAAAGAAATATTATTCTCTCCTCTTGTTATTCATTAATTTTGAAATAAAATATCATAACATCTAACCTGATACGAAAAACTATCAAATGGATTGATTCAAGTTTAAGGTGGGCGACAAATCTTTTATCTTCCCAAAATGATTCAATGTGAACGTCCCATGATTTGTTAGTGATTTTTATATGCTTTGTTACATGTGATATTAAGATGCTAAATTAATGCTTCTCGAATTTTTTTTTTGTTAAATTAATAACTTCTTAGTTACAGATTATAAGCCATATTAGTTAAACTATGCTTTTGTTTGAAATAGCTTTTACTTTTTCATTAACTAGAATAAATTATCGGGTGAATACGTGAATGCTTTTATTGTTTGGTGAAAATTTAATTTCTTGAAATTGATATTTGATTTAAACTTAAATATTGATCCCACTCAATTATTAAACCATTTAAATTGGATAAATATGTACAAGAAACATGATCTATGAATCTAACTAGCATGTAAAGTTAAGTTTACAAGGATAGAAGCACATGCTATAAATTTAAGAAAACACTGATGTTATTATAAACAACAATGATATTTAATTTTTTAGAAGTAAACCACTAATTTTCAAACTAAAACAACTACTAATTATGCAACAAGAGTTTAACTCAATTGCCATAAGTTACGATTGTGAATTCTTTGCTACCAAATGTTGTCTAATTAAGTAAAACTAGTGATTCTTTTCAAAAAAAAAAAAAAAAAAAAAAAAAAAGTAAAACTAGTGATTTGTTCTTAAAAAGTTACCATTTTCCAAGTTTCTTCCGCATAACTTTATTTTTTTATTTCATCGAAAACTTCTTATATCAACAAAAATAATTGTTATCACTTATATATCATGTAATTTTCCTCTCATATAAGTAATGTAGAACAATTTTATTTGTATCACATCGCAACACTCATAATATGTTAACGAATTCAAGTGACATGGTATATGATATGATAATTAAGATGTTTTGAATTCAAACTCTCAACTTTAAATTTGTTGAATTACAAAAAAATAAAATAAACAATAATAAATTCATAACTTAGTTCCTCAGCATTAGGGGTGGGTAGAACATGTAATGATGTGTATACATATGATCCATTTGAATAATCACTATAACTGAAAGGGACGTAGTGATTTCATTGTTTGGTTATAAACCAGTTCAACACCAGCGTCTGTAATTCTCTCCCTCAATTTGTACTAAAAAAAAAAAGGTCTTCGAGTATTTAAGATGATGAGTTCAATTCATAATTATTTTATAGTAAGATAAAATGTCCAGTAACACTAGTCGATTTTTTTTTTTTTTTTTGCAAACTCTCAAACAAGCCAATATAGGAAAATCTTCAAAACCCAAATTTACTATATGAGAGAAAGACATGAATATTCTTCCATACCTAAGAACAATTCTTCTCAATATTAGAAACTCACCAACCAAAATGTATTTTTCTTAATTGTTTTTTTTTAGTATAACAATAATGGGTGAAGAAATTCAACCACATAATGTCCTGGTATTGAATTGCCAACTAAAATAGATTTATATTTTAATGAAAGAGTTGGTGGAGTTGGTCCCCAAGGGGTGGCGCAATGGTTGAAGACTTGGGCTTTGAGGGTATGCTCCCCCTCAAGGTCCCAGGTTCGAGACTCACTTGTGAAACTACTCCTTCGATGTCTCCGGTACCTGGCTTAGGGACGGGCGTGGTTACCTTGTTTAAAAAAAAAAGAGTTGATGGAGTTGTGTTAATTTATTTGATTTTTTGTGTTTGTATATGAGTTACAATTACAACCTCTCCTAAAATAACCCATTCAAATAAATGATAGCAATCACTCAAAATAACTATTCAATTTTTTATAATCTTTCCACCAAATTTATATTCAAATAAGTTATTAGTTTAACTATTTTACAAAAAATTTACCATTTAAACGAGTTATTGTACACAACTTTTCTATAAAATTTCACACCAAAACAACTATTAATTCAGCCTCAATTTATATTTATTCAAAATAACTCTTTCTTCTAACAACTCATAATAATTTATCCAAATGCCTTTCTATATTTTAACAAAAACCAAATCATAATATAAAAAAGTTATTTTTTTTTTTTGTATAAATTTAAATTCATTGGAAAAACTAGGGTGGGGACTGCTTGCCTTTATCACTCACCTTTTCGGATTGGGCTTTTTGAGTAACAGATCGAAATGGACGCTGTGGCCGTGTTCGGAAGAGTAGCTTCGCCGCTTCTCCGGCCGCCGCCAACGACAACCTTATGCAGCATAACCCCCTCCCGGCCGGCCGCCCTGAGCCGCCGTCACCGCCGCCACAACCATCTATCAGCATTCCCTTCGAATTCCAATCTGTTCTCCAAAATTTCTACTCGTTCTCGTGCTGCTTCAACGGACAACGAATCCTTCATCTTCTTGCCCCATTTGGTTGCCTCTCTGGTTTGTTGTTCTCTTTTCTTTTGATTCAACTGGTTTTCAATTGGCCTGTTTTGAAGATTAATCGATTTTTGTTTCTCGCGGTGCAGGAACGAGTCGACCAGACCTATATCATGGTGAAACCTGACGGTGTTCAACGCGGCCTTGTGAGTTTCCCTTAATTTTGCCCTTAATTTGTTATTTCCCCTATTTTTCTACATGGTTGCTGTTGAGCTTTGCAATTCAGAGTAGTTGAATGTTTATTGTTCAGTTTCTGTGCTATTGACTGTTTGTTTGGCATATTTATGTAGGATTTAGTTTTAGGAGTTATATTGGGTAGTTAAAAATTGAAAGTTGTAGCCAAAAACTCGTTTGGATGTAGTTTTTGTGTAGAGGAGTTAGAGTCAAAACCTTGTTTGGAGATTAATTTTAAATGAGTAGTTATTTTTAGTAGTTAAAAAAGAAACGATTAAAAATGAACGGTTAAAAATGAGTTATTTTGATTTAACCATCATGGGGTGGCTCAATTGGTCAAAGAGGGCCTTGTGGTGCATAAAGTGATGAGTTTAAACCATGGTGGCCACCTACCTAAGAATTAATTTCCTACGGGTTTCCTTGGCATCCAAATATCAAAAAAATAGAAAAAGAGTTATTTTGATTGATTTGAAAAGAATGATTAAAAATGAGTTGTTAGAAATGATTAAGTAGTTGTAAATGAATAATTAAAAATGAATGGTTAGAAATTAGAGTTATTTTTAAAAGTAAAAATGAGGAATTAGTAAAAACTCGTTTGGATTTAGGTTTTCATGGAGGAGTTAATTTGAAAGGAATGATTATGGTCTTTTAATTCTTGAATGTGAGGTCAATTTTGTGGAATTGATGTAAAATTGAACAGAAGAAGTAGAAATGGAATTGAAGAAATCTACAATTTTCTGTGTAATTGAAGCTGAGAACGGCTTGATGATGCATTCTGAAGTTTTATTGCTTTAACTGTGTTTGTTTTAGGTCGGAGAGGTGATTTCGCGATTCGAGAAGAAAGGGTTTAAGCTTACTGGCTTGAAGCTCTTCCAATGCTCCAAGGATTTGGCAGAGGTTTGTGTCCTTGAACCAAGTTTAGTTTCCACCATGATTTTGGAGTTTCTTACAGGACTTGATTTTTCTTCTAATATAAGACTTCTAGAATAAGCTCAAAAGATTGTAAGTTTTGGAGTTTTATATATTCCTTTTAAAAACTTAATACTCCATAAACGAATTGGCTGTTGCCAAAGTGAGCTTAGCCCAGCTGTAATGGCATGGATACTCAACCAAGAGGTCGCGCTGGAATTCCCGAACCTAAATATTATCGTCGTACTCAAAAAAACAAAACAAAATAATGGGTAGTTCGAGATTTTAATTATATTCTCTATTAAACTAATCTTACATCATTACAGGAACACTACAAAGATCTTAAGGGCAAATCCTTTTTTCCTGGTTTAATTGAGTACATTACATCAGGCCCTGTTGTGTGTATGGTATGTCTCATAACTTTATCCTGCTGTATTATTTCAACCTATTATGAACAACAGAAAAATAACTATACCATATATTTCCCATCAATGTTAACTGTGTTTATTTAGGCATGGGAGGGTGTTGGTGTTGTGGCATCGGCACGCAAGTTAATCGGTGTTACAAATCCTCTTGAAGCCGAGCCAGGAACAATTAGGGGGGATCTTGCTATTCAAAAAGGAAGGTTTGGCATTATAAACTTCGATTCTTGGTGCGATGATTAAATGAAATTTTATGTACAACAGAAAGAACTTATTTGAACATATTGACAGGAATGTAATTCATGGGAGCGATAGTCCTGAGAGTGGCAAGCGTGAAGTAGGTAAGAGTTGCTTGTCAAATTGTCGCTTGTCGAATTATCAGTTTCTTTTAGAGGCAGGAAAGAAAAGCTTGAGAGGTTACTTTTGATGTCTCTAGTTAGGTCTTTAAGCAGATGCAAACTTAAAATTAGAGTTTTATCTGCAATTTGAGGATTAAGTTCTGATATGAACCTTATGCATATCATTTGAGGATTATCATTTGAGGATTAAGTTTTGCTCTGATACCATGTTGAGTTGTGTTAATCAATCTAAAAGCCTAAGCTCATGGATTGGGGTAAATTTAATTATATCAACCAACAGATTGTCTTGTAATTTCGAGGTTGACATAACTTTACACTAGTATGGACTAAGAGGTTCACTAGATCTTGCCTTTTTCTTCAACATTTTCATCTTGCTCTAAGTCCTAGTTTTTCTGTCTATGCAGCTCTCTGGTTCGAAGAAGGCGAAGTGGTCGAATGGGAGCCGGCTCTTGCACCATGGCTCATAGAGTGAAGTTGTCTTTTCAGTCTCCATTGTCCTCAGAAAGAGTCGTCTGTAATTTTGAGTTACACAGTAAGATGACTGCAGAGTCTTGTAATTTTCCTTAAGAAAAGGGAGAAATCCATTTTGGTGATGTGATGTAATAACAACACTAACAGTGGTGGATTAAAAAAATCAGAGGCGCTTTATAATTTAGCACATGTTCAGATATAAGAAAGATACATTTTTTTTTCTCTTACATTCTTCATTATGATCATAAACATACAACATGATTTCAACAGGTTTCATGTAAAACACAAATGAAAATTCATGGCCAGAATGAACTGAATATGGAATTGGAATGGCTTATGTTTGATCATGCCACCAAGTTATAAAACCCTTTCCAACAATGCATTTGAAGAGTTGATGGACTGTGACTTCAAATGTAGCTCGCTGTTATCGGTCGACTGAGCTGAACTAGAACTCGGTGACATAACCCCGCAACAGACATCTTCCATTGCCATTGCTTCCTCCATGATTGTTGGAATTCCTGGAGAATTCCTGAATTTAGAGAATAGGTAAAGGATGGAGTTTTTCATTTTACGCTGCGTTGGATATTCTGTTGATTGGCATTCCTCAGAAGCCTCAGGTGTAGTAATAGTACTCGTAATCGAATAATCTGAATCTAGAGTCATCAAATCTTCTTTGGTCGAGTTGGCTAACTCAGGAGAACCCTTTGGAGAATTTGCTGGACTGTGGCATGCCTCTGTGTTCATTGTCTCAATACACGATGAACTCAAGTTAGAATCAGCTTCTCCATCCTCTAACGCATCCTCGATGGATGAGTTTGAGTCACGCTGAGAACCGAGCTTTAGCTTCATTAGGGTGGTTTCTGCAAGTAGGCAAAAAGGAGCTAAATGAGTATATATACATGAATTGTTGGTCACAATCACAAGCTCATACTTGGTAAAAGTTGAATTAAGATAAATCCAAAGCTTACAAAGTAAACAAACAGAACAATTCTAGTTTCAACACGGCACTAACTTAACATCCCTACAACCGAATGGGTCATGTTAACCAGTTTAACACAAGAATCACAAGTTCGATCCCAAGAAACGATATTTGACCCCCTCCCTCGACATGTACTAAAAAAAAAAATTAACATCCCTACACAAATATATAATCCAGCACAGCAGATCGCTCATCTTTTGAGTTTAAAATAAAGAAGATAAAAGAAAAATCCAAATAATTCGTTCTTCATCATGAATCATTCTCAATAAGTAACACCATAATATCAATGCCCCTTTCAAATCCCCGCATCTAACTCCTTATCCACGTTGCCTAATTGCATCTAAATAGTCACTAAAAACCAGATCTCCTTCACTTTATGACAATCAATTCAGCTCTAAAATCGCCGCAGAGACGCACATTTTCCTTCTAAATAGTCACTAAAAACTAATTTCCAGTACATTTGATTCAACCAAACGGAAATCAACGGAAAAGCGGCAGATTATGAGAGATTGAGCATATAAAACCATAATTGAAGTAAAGAGAAAGATTAAGATAGAGATGGAACCGTAAATTGAGAGAGAATCAAACTTAAGAATCTTGGAAGGCGGCCGCTCCAAGGAATCCAGTGAAGAACACGATCTGATTCTTCCGAACATCTTTAAGAATCTTGAGAGACGAATGGCTTAGCAGCTTCCTCTGGAAGAAGAAGAAGAAGAAATGCAAAAATAAGGATTACAGATCTCAGTGGCGCGCTAATGAATTAAGAAAGGGCGGGAAGCTTACACCGCACTCTTTATTTTGTTCCGTTTGGGCCTTTTCTTTTTTGGGCTTATGCTGGCCCATCTATTATAGATTGGGCCCAACGCCAAGTTCCAGGATGCCTTGTTAATTTGCAACCATAATTCTTTTTTTTTTTTTGCAAAATTGTAATTGATGAGTCATTCTAATAAAATAATTACAAAAGTAATCAAATTCTAAAATATTTGCATAGTTATAAATACGTTTCAATACTGTACTCATCAGTACAAATCAATACAATATTATATATTATTAATATAAATCAATACAATATTATGTAGGGAAATTGTACTGAATAGTCCAATTTTACAAAATAATTACAGATTTAGGTAAATTTGAAAAAAATTGCCAAATATACAATATAAATAATACTCATCATAGTGTATTATGTATTAGTTATTAAGTATAAAAAGTATTACTTTATACCGTATATTTGACTATGGTTGCTAAATTTTTTAAAATTTGCCTAATATTGTAAATATTTTATCAATTTGGTCTATTCATGCAAAAACCCCTATTTGTATTATTAATACATGATTATGATTGTTTTTTTTTTTTTTAAAGTGATCATATTTATTTATTTTCTGAATTTGATTATCTTGGTAAGTTTCTTTTTGAAAACTTGCAATGGTGACCTAGAATAATTTATAAATAATTAATTTATTTCTCGATTAAAATTACTCATTTAGTTTGCTTTTAGTTAGAGATTTGTAAAAAAATTATCCATATAAATGTGTATGGCTATAAAATAATGGCCAGTTTTTGAAATATTATGACATTGTGGAGTAACCTTTGTAATATCAGTATAAACTAGAAAATTAAGTAAAATAACTTACGAAATAGTTTTTTACTAATTTGGACATAACTGACAATATTTTTTTTTTTTTTTGAAAAGTCCCTAGGAGAAGCACGGAAAGATATCAAAGGAAAGATATCAAAGGAATGAAGACATGAGAAGTATCTACAAATGACATAACTGACAAATTGACAAGAAGCAATGCCCATGTTCAAGATTTGATTGTATGCCCATATATATATATATAGCCCTGCAACATTCAGATTTTCAATGAAATTGAGCAACATGCCAAGGAAATCTGAATTGAGACTTGTTGACAAACAATTGAACTGCAACTTGATGTGATCAGACATGGGTTTGTGTGAAGAAGAACACCAAATTATAGATGGAATTCACACCATTCTCCTGCTCACTCATCTCTCAAAAAAGAAAAGAAAATACCAAATAAAAGGCTGCAGCTTGAAAATCCTGTCATGAAGGATCTTGAGGTTGGTGTTTAAAAAATGGCATCCAATGAAGAAGATAAGTTTGAATATTTATTTTCAAAAACAAATAAGGAACTTTCGACACGGCTGTCACCAATCAGAAGCATCCAGATCGATTCATATCAATCACGCATCTTGTGACGAAACGAATCATCTTGATCTCGAAAACAATCTCGTTAAGAATCCATGTTTATGGGTTGTATTGACCCTCCTACCTGAAAGAGATTAGGAAGGGGATGAAGAAAAGACTGGCACAAACAAATTAGACATAATGCAGTGAAGTTCATTCAACAATTCTACTAGAAAAGAAACAGAGTTCAAAAGGGCCTACCAGAAACCAACAAAGCTTCTTCGGCAATGGGTCGCCATTGTTCGGCGCACGAATGGTTGATCCCAAGACCAACACTTAGTCCTCTAAGGATTTGGATTGTCCGAAGTATGGAAAAGAGTTCCTCCGGAAATGACTGCATTAGCGAAACAGAAAAGAGAAAACAGTCTTTTTAGTTACTCATACAAATACATATGCCTCTACAGAGAAGCACTATCGATTCGCAAATCCGGGACCGTACCTGAACACCGACTTTCTTAATCGAAGAGTCGTCCGCGAAAGGTTGCATCAACACCTTTCCAGGGGGTAACCTTGTGTCAAACATAACTCGTGCTAACTTAAATAATTCTTCTTGTACATTTTCACAATTGCTTACTGTATCTATCCCAAGCTCTCTGCAGAACCATTAAAGAAATAAAAAAAAATTAGTATGATGATGTTCATTACTTAAAGAGGAAATATTTTTCAGAGATTCTTCAGTATCAAAACTAAATATCATTTTTCGATAACCCGTCAACGAGCAACCTTTTGTTCAGTGGTCCCACAAGAAATTTTCTCATATTTCTTAGAACTAGTTTAATTCATTAATCTTTTCAAGATTACTTCATCAAACAAAATTTACTTCCTTTCCCAAAACTACAAGGCTCAACTACTATTACCTGAAGCTATCAGCTACTCCTGTGCTGTCACCATCTGCAATACTAAGAACAAGTTTAGCATAGCCAAGCCTCAATTGATCAGGAAGATCCTTCACTTGCCCGTAATCGAGTAATGCTACCTGATAAAATGGAGTAATAAAACTATGGTTTCAGTTCAATTCGTTACTGAAATGGGGAGATGAAAAGTAAAGACGTTAAGCTAGCCGATCTTAAAGTCGCACAAGTATCGACTACTGAAATCCTGATCATCCTTCACATACCACATTTTTAATAGTCCAGGAAAGATATGAGCATGACGCAGGTCACGAAAACAAAAAAAATTACTATGTAGAACGTGCTAGAAAATTCCAGCATTAAACTTGCCTCTGAGCCTTTACAGATCAGTATATTTCCTGGATGAGGATCTGCATGGAAGAAACCACTCTTCAGAATCATTTGCCCATATGCCAGTGTCAAACTACTCAGAATTTTCCTGCAATATTGAATTTTTCAAGTGTCTAAGTGCCTCTCATGAGAGAGAGAGAGAGAAAAAATATACTACTGAAGATTTAGAAATGTGTCCCTCCAAGAAGAGCTTGGAATGAAGTAAATAGTGAGCCGATCGATAAAGAAAATGTTAATCCTGGAGATCAATGAGATATACCGTCGAACAGATATCGGGAGGAGTTTTGGAAAATATGAATTTGAGTTCATAGAGGACAAATTTCTCAAGGTTAGACAGGGACTAGAGATCTCAAATACTAATGTGGGATATAAATCAATGGCTTGTCATTTCAAAACTAAATTCATAATCCATACAATTGTTCTCAGTTTGCAGTTCAAACCCGTAATTTAGTAATAACGCTAGGGAAACATTCAACCGAATAGAAACTTTGTCGACAAAGACACTACAGCCATGTCAATAAAGAAAAAATAAAATTGAAATGAGGAGAAACTCTCTGTATAGATGCTTACTGCTTTGCTGCTAAAGCAATCCTGCCACTCGCATCTATGCCTCTCTTCGCTATTTCATCGCCAAGATTGAGGATTGGGATTCCATCAATGTATTCCATCACTAATACCCTCCTAACCATACAAAAGAGACTGGATTACAGATAAAATTCTCCACCAATTAACAAATAACTGCAGCAGAATGAGAAAAGAATTTAGAAGAAGAATGTTGTGCTAGTTCACTTGATTGCAAAGAAATGAGATAATTGAAAGATTACCATTGATTGGATAGTCATTTCATAAGTAATAATAATTTAAGTGAATTCACTTCTAGTATTTATAGAACCAGCTGTGGAACCCCTTGGTTCTAATTTCAACATTCTACAAATTCATCCAATTCTCTAAGATGAATTTCTTATTCTATTTTATTGGAAAATTCAATAAATATCTAGACATAAATTATCTGTCCCTAGGATAGGAGCCAGTGAGCCAAAAGCAACAGAAAAGGTGACAGTCTATGTCTGCTGACCATATTTATTGAATCAGTTTTAACAAAAATCAATATATTCCTCTGTTTCCTATAAAAAAAAATCAATAACCAATTAGACAAAAGATTAAAATAGTCATGATGGTATTAAGTTGCGTCAAGAGTTTAATTTATTTACCTTAGTCCCATAATTTTTTTTGTTTGAACAGATCTTAGTCCCATAAAATTATTTACTTTAGTCTCATCAAGTTCTAATATAATCATCCATTGCATGTACCTGGTAACAATATTCCGTATCACTCGTGGAACCAACACTGGACTCTTTTTGTTGTTGCTACATAGAAAAAGTCGGATCTTTTCAATAGCATTGGCCTCCCTCTCAAAGTCAAATTCGTAACCAATCTTGAAAAGATTAGAAGGCAGAGATTCCAAGATGAGAATCCATCATCATGAGAAAGAGGAAATGCAAAAGTTTGATATATTATGAAATGAAGCAATCAAGAGCCTGAAACAATAAATGGAAAATTCAAGAATGAAAAATGCAAGATAGATGCTGCAGCTCTCAGCTAACGTTGAAGTGTTTAGCCAAAAGTAATACATACAAGATCTCCACCACACCATTTTGGTTGTATTGTGTGCCTTTAATAGATGATGTAAAGAGGGCAACATAACTAAATAACTTAGAGATAATGGGTTTAACACTTGATAGTTAGTTAACAAACCAGTCTATTTTCTAACCTCAAATGTAAGCTTCAAGATCTAGTTTTTATTATATTTGTGAGTGTTCGAGCACAACTTATACGCACCTCAACTAAGCTCACATGACAACTGCTTGACTCTACTACATTTAATAGTCAAAAAATCTCGTAGGAAACTAATTCCTTAGTAGGTGGACATTATGGATTGAACCTATTCCCTCCATTTACTTTTATGATTCACAAGGCCTTTACAGTAGAGTCAACTTCAAGTGGTTGAAGATTTTCATAATTGGTTGTGACAATGACAAGCAAGGTATAAGATTTGCAATAAAGTTGAAGAAACAACACTGTTAGAATCTAACATCAGAACGCAAAGGGAAAAACAAGCGGCACGCCATTTTCAGTTGTCAAAGTCTACGGAGCAAGAATTGCACCTGTTTCTCCATTTCCTTAGTTACAGAATATAGATCGAATTTGATATCCGTCTTTTGCATGTACAAGGCAAAGGCTTGCAAATTACGGATATCTGTCATCATTAGATCCTCAGTTCCTGGATGTTGCACCTACGGCGTATGAATTATGTTGGAGTACGAGACTACGAAACTATAAATAATGAGAACACTATAGGGCTTAAATTTCCTTACCTTGACCACAACATCATTCTTGTCACCCTTTAGCCTAGCTCTGTGAACCTAATTTGAGCAGAAAAGATATGTCAGGGGTAAGCTTCACTCCACTATACTGAGAGTAACCACGCCCGTCCCAATAAGTAGAATCAAATATATACCTGAGCAATTGAAGCTGAACCAAGAGGGTGAGGGTCAAATTTGTCAAAGACTTCATCAAGACTTGTGTGAAGTTCTTTCTCCACAAGATGTTGAACAACATCAAAAGGTGTTGCTGGTGCTTGATCACACAGTGTAACAAGCCTCTTCACCCATGCAGCTGGGGCCAAATCCGGCTTCCCAATAATTTGAGCAACCTCATTCATACAATCCAGCCTCAAGTAAGTCAATTGTTCTAAAACTAAAACCGCGTGGTTTAACATAATTGAACATTATATCAGAGCAGGTGGTCCCGAGTTCAAATCATTTTCCTTTCCAATTAAAATTGAATTTCACTAGAAGGGCATTTCTCAAAATTGCAAGCCCACGAGTGAGGGGACGTATTGGTTGATATAATTAACTTATCCCAACTCATTCGCTTAAGCGAGAAAAAGGGTGTGTAAAGAGAATACCTTAAGAAAGAAACCACCCATTTGAGAGCACATAGCATAAATCTTCTCAGCTGCATGTTCATGCTGATTCTCCCACATTGCCTCCTGCTTCTTCACATCCTTCTCGAATTTCACTCTAACCTGAAGCACCTACAAAACCAACCCAGAAAGCAAATTCAATGTAAGAGGTTACGGGTTCGAATCCCCCGCCGAGTTCCAATACAGACCTTGTAACCAGTGTAGATGTCTGCAACACGAACCCAGAACTGAAAAGAACGTTCCCAAGGTCTGAACTGCGTGGAGAGGTTGTGTTGAACATCTCTAAAATCAAAACGAGGGAAGAACATGGCGGTGTTCGTTGTAGCTCCTATCTCAACAAAAAGGGGCTCTCATTTCAGTGCTAACAAAAAAGGGATTATGTAAAAATCCAGAATTGTGGCTCAGAAATCATGGCAAATCCTAGCACATGCATAATAGGGTTTCTTCAATCTTCTTAGCTTCTACCAATAGTAGTAATAATTCCTAAATTTGTGGTCTCCACTTCACCTTTTAGCTGATGCTGAGCTGAACTTCTACAAATTTTCCAAATGTTTATTCTGAACATTAATTAACCAAGGAAAGAGCAATCGGGGTTACTATGTATTAATTATTTTTCAACACTTTTCTTAATACCTATCACAGTTTTTAATATCAATAAAAAAATCGACTTGCAATTGCATTCAACTTCGATACAAATGTATACTACAGCAATAGTTGATAAGTTTAAATCTATGCTAGTATAGATTGATTTAATAGTCAAAAGAGTTTTCAGATATACTATATTAATTTTTTACTTTTTTTTAATAAGAAATTATTTTGAGTGGTTAGAAATTGAAATTTATAATAAAAAATTCATTTGAATGTAATTTTTATATAAATGAATTAGAGTTAAAAACTAGTTTGGTTGTAGATTTAATTAAATAAATAGTTATTCTGGACGGTAAAAACAATTGAAAGATAAATAGTTAAAAATAAATTATTTTAAAAAATGTGAAATGAATAATTAGAAATGAGTAATTAAAAATAAGAAGTTATTTTAAATAGTTAAAAGTCAATGGCTATAAACAATAGTTATTTTGAATAGTAAAATTGAAAAATTATTTTGAATAGTTAAAAAAAAAAAACTAATCTTTCTCGAGGTGGAATTAATAAATATTCAAACTAAATCATCTTAAATAGGGCAAACAAACACGCGAAAAAAAAAAAAACCGGAAGTGGTTTGTAAGATGAAAAGGCTGGAAGAAAAAAAAAAGCAAGCAAGCACCTGGAAGAAGAAAAAGACATGAAAAGGCTGTGTAAATCATTAATAGAAATTAGAATTTCTAATAAGAAATTCAATTGATAAATCAAAATCAAGTGACATTCATAACAGTAAGCCCAAGATGTCAAATATGTCTAAGAACAAATTACAAAACCATTTTCACGAAGTTCTAATCCTCAAATTTCATCCGTGCAATGTGACTTTAAGGTTCGAATGTTGTATTGCAGGAAACTTGCAACAACTACACAAATTTCAACAAACTAAAAGCCCAGTTACAGATCAATTACACGAGACAGCTTCTGGATACGGTTCAGTAAGAAGTCTCCTTGCTTGATGGTAGCTTGGTACAGAGCGTTCTTCGAATCAGGACGATTAGTTTCGAGAACGCCTGCAACTTTATCGATCTTGCAATGAAGTTTTCCCGCAGCGATGAAACGAGACAGTTCCCTGGCACCATCAGAATAACAAATTTATGAAAGTGAAAACAATCATTTAGACATCATGCCCCCCCTATAGCAAAGCTTCAATGAACAAACATTTATGCATAACCACTTACAGATCAATGAATTCCACAGATACTCCAAATGCCTTGGCCATTGCTTCAATTGTGACACTCTTATAGGACTCCAAAAACTGGGAATAAATGACAGTTCTGACCTCTCTCATGTAGTACCTGAAGTGTGGATGCAAGTAACGGTCTAATTTTATTTGCTCTGTCAAACCAGCTGCATTTACACACATAAGGGAAACAAATGAGAGACATCGATCGTAAATTTAAACGTCGAGTAGTGTTATAACATTTCCCACTTACCAAAGGCAGAGAAAAATGATTTATATTGGCAGTCATACAAAGAGTTCAAGAAGTCAGAAAGGTAAGGAACTTTTCCAATCACTGTCAATATCTCAGGAGCATCCACTACCTACAGTAAATCAATTAAAATTGATAATGCAATTAGAAACTTGTCAATTAGCCACAATACAGAAAGAAAGAGATTAAAACAAATGAGTGCGAATCGGAGGAAATCACATATACCTTTTGTTTTAGAGACACTCTATCCAATGATATAATGCTTGTGAGAACAGTATAAAATATGAATGTGTCGTAAGGAAAAAGTTCATATGTGGTGAAAGTTGAGATGGAATCCAAAAACAAGGTGGCTGCTTTCTTGAAGTTTCTTGTGGACAAGCAGTACAAGCCTTCATACACCTTCAGACGATTCTTTCTTTCCCAATCGCCACCTTCATCAAACAACCTAGCGAACAGAGCAAGTGATCAACAACCAAGGAACATTTACAAAAATATCACATGTCATTAATAAGTTCATATCGTAGCTTACTTTTTCGCTTTGTCAATACTTTTGGAGATGAGATCAAAATCCATGTAGAAAAATCCAAGTTGTAGAGTATGGAAAACCAAATCCATCTTAAGTCCAACTGCAACTGTTTTGCTCTCAGTTACCTTGAGTTGCTCGAGCGCTCTGTCCTGAGTTCATAATCTAGAAAGTTAGGCGAAAGTCGACAAGTGAAAGAGCAGCCTTGAAAATTCTGGGGGAGAAAAACTGAGCCAACCTTATCACCAATACGAATGAAAAAAAGTGATTTGGCTAAATGAGCTTCTCGAACTTCACTTTCACCCAAGTTTTCTTCGGCATCAGCAATCCTAAGTAGAGAATTGAAGAATTGAATGGCTAAGTATATAGGCATACCTATTAAAAGTTATGAATAGAGTAACACATAGCAGTATGGCACCATAAATAGCTACAAAAATAATGGTCATTATCTACAAGAAGCTGAGATCAACCATGCAAGGCTTGCTTATTTTGTTGTTTTTACATTTATTCATTACGGAAGAGAAATACTGGGTTATCTTTTAAGCTTTTCTAAGTTCATTGCACCAACAGGAAATGAATGGCATATCTAACTCCAGCATGGCTATGCATAAAAAAAAAAAGGAAGAATGCAATGAGGGGAGGCATCAAGGGTTTTGCATGGAGCTTGGCACAAGGGAAGGCTTCTGATTCATTTTTTATAGTTATTTCAGTTGTTCATTATAGAGGATGAATACCGAGATATCTTCTAAGCTTCTTTTCTTAAGTTCATTAGACCAAAACAAAAGAATGCCCCTATCTTTCAGAAAATTAATGGGATATCCAAACCCGAATGCATTAAGTGAGGAGTATCTAAGATAAACTGGTTGTATATAAAGGGAGAATGCAGTGAAGGGAGAGCCATTGAGGGTCTCAATTAAGCTTGACTCTAGGGAAGTTCTCTAGGTTCCACAAATTACCAGATCAACTATTTTTCTCAATATATTTTAGTGGATCCGAAATCTAGTTCCCATCAGACCGCAACAACGATTGGACTGTTTGGTACCATCCAATTACATTGCTATGAAACAAAAAAATACCTACGAAATTTGGCAATGCAAGTTAACATATGGTATAATAAGATCCAAAAACAAAGTAGAGCTACGCCTCAAACATAATAGAAACACCTCCACGGAACTTCCAAATTCCCTAAAGTTCAAGTTTCATACTCTTAAATGTTTATATCATGATATGAATTGAACAATAACTCCACCGTTAAGATGAAAAAAACAGTAAATCCGTGCCCGATTCGACACATTAGTTCAAAAAACTTCAATTTTCCTTCCTCCCCTACATAATCCTGAATACTAAAGAACACTCAAAGAAACAGATCAACAAGAACATAAACAACTCACTTCTCGTCTAGCTTCTTCAACTCCTCTTCGTTTTTGGCACGCATCGAGTCCAACACGCTCCGATCCAAATCCAACAGCGAATCGCCGGTTAGGGTTTCGTACAACGGAGCCATATCTACACAAAAGCAATCACAAAGAAGAAAACCTCCATTTCGTGAGAAACAAATCGGAATGCTAGGTCGATGAAAGTCGTAAAGAGTATGAAGAAATCCAATTACCATCGGCTTTAACGGAGACCAGAACTTCGTCTCTGAGATTGACCTTCTCGATGTCTTGAACATCTGGATGGGTAAGAAGGAAGAGCTTGTGAGCAAGCACGAGATGAGGCTGTTGAGCTCCCTCTTGGCCTTCCATGGCGATTGAGAAATTGCTTCGTCTCTCTCTCTGTGATGCCTTTCTTGCAGGGGGAGGCACTAAGATAGCAGCACGGTTTATTGTGAAGCTGATTGCTTTACTCTCTACTATATAGTTTGTTTATTCTTTTTTTTTTTTTTAATAAGAAGTCTATAATTTAATCAAGAATTTTAAAGATTTTTTTTTTAAGAATAAAAAAAACAATTATATGAACAAAACTTGGGTATAGCTTAGCTTAGTTAAAAAAAAAAAAAATATATATATATATATAGATGTGACTTTAACAAACTTGTTTTCTTTAATTTTATTGCTATTATTTTGTTTGGCTAAAGATTCACATAATGTACTGGGACAAAGGAATTACGAATATCGATTTCAGAGATCGAAACCGTGAAATGAAAATAAATTAATACAAAATCGGAGAACCAATCACGCTACCGACTCATTCGATTTGAGGTTTAGGAATTAACTTCCTATCAACCAACAATATGAATTTAATTTAATCATCTAACATTGGAGACACTACTTAATAATGATTTAATTTTTTATTTTGAAAATTAAACAGGTAAATATTAATTAATGAATTTCTTTTGTTTGTCATTTATTTTAGGAAAATTGCACTGAATAGTCCAATTTTACAAAATAATTTTAAATTTAGGCAAATTTGAAAAAAATTGCATTCATAGTCAAATATACGGTATAAATAATACTCATCATACTGTATTATGTATTAGTTATTCAATAAAAAAGTATTACTTGATACCGTATATTTTGATACCGTATATTTGATTATGGTTGCTAAATTTTTTAAAATTTACCTAATGTTATAAATATTTTATCAATTTGGTCTATTTCTCCATAAACCCCTTTATTTTATAGACTTAAAAAATAAAAAAATAGTTTTTTTTAAAGTTGTTTCTAAAATTTGGCTAAGAATTTAAGTTTCTTTTTACAACTTTAAAAAAAACATAAATCTAAAAAGAAAGTCATTATCAAACAAGATTTTTGTGCTCCATTTTTCATCTAATTTTTTTTGTTAAATTTGTTTATTATTGTGTTATAGTTTCTTTTCCATCAAACACCAAAAAAACCTTGCAATATTCTCATCATCTACAAGATAATCTTTGCCTGTTACATTCTCAGAACAGATGTCCTATCTTGAACTAATACACCAGTTCAACTTCAAAGTAGAAGAAATACTACATTGAAAAACTATATGACATTTAACATTAACATTACAAATAATAAATATTGTTTCAACTTTCAAGGCAGTGAGCTTCTTCTATGAACAGTAAGGAAGGTCTACTTGGTAAAAGTTCCAGTTGTCATCTTCCTCATTCATATCCTTCCTCCTACTGGTTTCTTCCTTTGCCTGCTGCTCAGCTTTTAAGTCAGGCCTTATGAACCTTCTGCAATTGGAGATTCATACAATACATTAGAACTATTTCTTGCATTCAAAATGAACAATCTTCATAAACCATTTCAATTTTTGGGTTAAACCCCACTATTGAACTTTGTTAACTATCATGGGTTTATTCATTGGTCTTGGAAAACTAAGAGGTTATGAGTTAAATATCTAAAGTAGCTAACCGTTTGCTTAAAAATTAATCTTTTACGATTTTTTTGGAAAAACCACGACCAAATGTAATAGTCTAAATGCATTAACTATTGCTGAAGGACTGCCTCACTTACTACATTTGTTTGTTATTTGTTCAATAATGCACAGTCTTCATAGCTACGACTCCATTTGATAACTCATTTGATTTTTTGATTTTGAAATTTAGGCTTATTTTTACTCAAGTTTTCTACAATGTGCACCATATTTCCTACGATGTATTCATCTTTCCTTAAGAAAGGAGATGAATGCTAACCAAATTTCAAAGACAAAAACAAGTTTTTGAAAGCTACATTTTTTTTTGTTCCATATTTTTGTTTGATTTCTACAAATATAGTCAATGGTAGATGTCTAAGTAAGAAAAACATATGTTAAAGATAGTCGTAGTAGACTTAAATTTCAAAAACCAAAAACTAAAAACAAAATAGTTATCAAACGGGTCATAAGTTGCTCAAGCTCAATTACTTGAGCTTGAGCTTAGTGGTATTGTTTGGATTGAAGTCCTTTCGACTCCATTTATGAGATTTTTCTTTTGGTATGTATGTAGTAAAACCCCTTTCGATTGATGAAAGTAAGTTGCCTAAAAATTAATTTTGACATAATGTTGTAAGATGAGGCTATAGTAAGTGTAAATAAGCTTAAAAAATATCTTATCATTTCTATAGTAAAAACTTCCCATTGAGCTTAGCAATGTTAAAAAATATCCTCTGTTTCCATCTCTCCCTAAAATGGTAAAGTTTTAACAAGCTAATTCTTTGAATTGATATTGATAAATCAAAAAATAATTTCCAAGTTCTAAACAATGTTAAGGAAGATCAAAAAAAGGAAGAGGAGAAAAGAAACCAAAGAGAACAATGGTGGTACTTCGGTATAAGGTGATGAGTTCAATACATGGTGACCACCTACCTAAAATTAATTTTCTAGGAGTTTCCTTGCATCCAAATATCGTAGGATCAGACGGTATGTCCCGTAACAATAGTAGAGGTGCGCAAAAGCCCGACAGTCACGGATATCAAAAAAGAAAAGAAAGGAACAATGGTGGTACTAGTTCATCAAGGGCCCCAATGTTTGAATTCAACTTTTGAAAGAGGAACATATTCAAGAAATTGACAACAAAATCCCTTGTTTGGTTGCTGAGAAAATGAAAGAAATCAATCGATTCAACCATGACGAAGAGGAAACAAAATTCCAACAATCAAATCAATTCAACAAAACAACAAAATCACTCACAAAAACAAGTAATCAACTAACCTCTTGCGATTCCTCTTAGCAGCTTCTCTAGATTTCCTCTTCCTCTTGGCCTGGCTGTTTTCGAAAAACTTTCTCCTCTTACACTCCTGCAAGATCCCAGCTCTCAAAACCTGCCTCCTGAACCGATTCACCGTCATTTCTTCATGCTCCTTCTCGTCCACGGTGATCAGAACATTGTAGTTCCTCACGGCTAAGAACACGGCGCTAGATTCCGGCGAAGACGACGGGACCGATCGCCGGGCGGCGGACAACCGAGCCGGTTCAGATTTCGGACGGGACTGAAAGTTTAAAGAGACGGATTCGCAGTGTATCGGTGACGATTTCGAAATCGATAGAGAAGAGAAGAACTTCGTTAGAGAAGAAGTTGCAGCGGCGGCCATGGCGTCTCACCGCTGGTCCCGTCTTCCACTGCCTCTCGGGACCAGCGGCCGGACTTGAGGTAAAACGTAGGTCTTGAGTTTTGGACATTTTGTTAATGGGCTTGACTGGGTCGGGCCGGTTGAATCGAGCCCAGCCCATAAAATTGGGGCAATTTTCAGATGCCTCTCTGATTGAGAGAGTTTGGCACCAAAATTGCAGAAGTTGAAGCTTTTAGCCATGGCGGACAGCGGAAAGAGGAGGGAGGTTAAGGCGAAGGTGGCGGAGAAGGCGGCGGAGGTTATTTCGGCAATAAAGAATGCGAAGCACGTCGATCAAGTTATATCTGCCCTTCATTCACTGGCTGTTATTCTCTTCCCTGTAGATGCGTCTGCAGTCGCCGGTGAGTCTCCATTCTCTAGCCTGCAATTTTTTTTTCTTCTCATTTTCAGAGCTTGCAGACGAGTTGACCATGGTAGCTAGCAAACGGTTAAATGAAACTTGTTATCATCCGTATCTTCGGGTTATGAGCTGCATTTTTGCATTTTACTTTTTATTTCATTTGATTACTATTTCGTTTTGGAGTTTCATCTATGAAAATTAAGTTCATAAATACTACTTATCAATTAAGTTTAAACTATGGATTGACATCGTGGTCGAGAAAGTGAGAAATTAAGAGTTTATGAGTTCAATCAATAATTTTTACTTATCTAACTCAAATTTCCTACCATGTGTTCCACCATTCTTACCACATATCTATCTTTTCTTAAGAAAGTAGGAGAATACTAATCAACTTTTGGAAGCTACTTTTTTTTGTTTTGAAAAGTTGGTTAGTGTTCTCCTACTTTCTTAATAAAAGATGGATATATGGTAGGGAGGGTGGAACACATTGTAGGAAATTTGAGTGAGAATAGGCTTAAATTTCAAAAACCAAAAACAAAAAACCAAATGGTTATCAAACGGGGCCTTAAGGTTTTGTTTTTTCTGTTCAATAATAATAGTCGAAATGTGCATAAGTTGCCTCGGAGATTATAAGAAACATAAACTTTAAGGTTATAGGTTTGTTTCATGATGGTCATCTATTGATTAATTAATTTCTTAGTTCCTTGAGGACCGAATGTTGGAGTTCAAACACTTGCCACGTGAGAATAACTTAGGTGCACCTAAGTTGTCCAAACAATTTCAAACAAACTTTATTTATTTTCTCTTACATCCTTTCTCTCAATAGCCTCTAATGCTTGCCTAATTCGATAAGAGAACTCGTAAGATATTAAATTATGAGTAGGGAGTGACAAACATTTGATTCTTAGGTGGCTGGGCTGAGAATAGAAATTTTTTTATTTTATGTACAATGTTTTTACTTGCGCCAAAAAAGTTTATGAGTTGTTAGATTTAATCTTCTAGTTTAGGCTTTATTCTCTTTCTATTTTGAGTCTTCCACTTCAAAACATACTCCTTATTTTAACTGCAAAATTTCAATTTTTTGCATTAAAATTTCATTTGAGGTCCATTTATCAGTTATATGTTTGTTTTATTCGTTTAATATTGCAGAGTGTGTTGGTGAGAGCTACAGGAACCAGGTTAATATCATTTATGAAATCAAACTTCAAAATCAAGCCAGCATTTGTTTTGGGAATCACTGTCTTCTTTGCATTATGTAGTAAGGTTTCTGCTTGTGGTGCATACAGATCCTTAGTTCGAGGCTTCCTTCAATAAGTGAGAGGAAGGAGTGTTGGAATGTATTCTATAATGGAGCTGCATTCTCAGTACTGTCACGGGTTTTGTTACTTGGTAATCTTTCTATATCTTGAAAGAATTAAATTAGGAAAAGAATGCAGTGTTTAGCAAAGGAAAGGCTTCGTTATTGTATATATAAGTTCCTCTTAAATTGGCAGAAAAGTATTGCTTCTTATAGTAGGAAGGGAATTGTTGACTAATTCAGGTTTACAAAGATACTCATACATTAAAATCATTCGTTAGTTAACTCTCTGAATCTAAAAAAATATTTAGTTTAGCTTCTGTAATGGCTAGTTAGGCATAGCATTTCTATCTATAGCCCAAAATGGTAATGTATTGTGTTATGTGTTGCCATTTTGTACAGAAATTGCATCCAGTTGGTTGGCGTGTTTCCCTTTTTTGGCAAAGAAGCACGTATATGATATTTTCTTTGTCGATGGACCTGCCATCGAGGTTGTTCAGAACTTGGTTCCTTGTCTACAGCCAAAAGCAAGTGATGGAGTTGATGTTAAAGCTGTACGCTCAAATACTGAAAGGTTGGGATGGTAATCAATTTTTTGCAGTCTTTGTGAATGTTGCAGTCATCCATTCCAGTGTATTCAAAGAGAACGATTTATCTTTGTTCTACCAATCTTTAAAACGCCAGTATGATTATGTTCTTCCCAATATTAAGTTTCCACTCCATGGGAATTTTTTTTCTTTACTTTTATGCCGAGTGCTTAGCGCAGTCCGTTGTTATCAATAGAAATGACTCATATGAGAGACTCTAGTGACTTACACAGCTAATTCTTGACCTTGTTGTCATTGCTGTTATGACAGATTGATTGTAATATGCTTGCTTGAGAAGGATGGGGTGCTTGAGATGGCAAAAGAATTTGGGGCATCCTGCAAATATGAGAATTTTGTAACTGAACGCACCATACCAGCCATTTCTAAGGTTTCACAAATTGTTACATCGATTCCTGACAAAGCACAATCGAGAGCATCCAACTCATTGTCATCACAGTATCCTTATTTCTCTAATTTGTGGAGTGGATAAATATTTGCACATTTTCATATTGTTATCTGACATGAAATAGTATAACTGTATATGTACTTTGCACTGAAAAGAATTATGAAAAATTCCCATCATCCACCTTTTGCTCCTTTCTCGATGAGTGTCATCAATCTACTGTTTTACTTCACAAGAAATCTATAGCTTGTTCTTCAAGCAGATTACCAATCAACTTCTTTCTCTAGCAGAAGCAAAAGCTTTAGATAACATTGATCTCGATACCACCTTGATGTTTGTGGGGGAGACATTTTCTCGAATTTGTCGACGTGGATCTGCAGGTCAGCAAAAAAATTATGTACTAAATCTGGGAGTTGATTTATGTACTAAAGCTTTTTATGTTTCTTATTATATGAAAAGTTATAATTTTATGAGGGAGGGAGATGATGAAAAAGAGTTTGAGGAAGGGTTGGGAGGTAAGAAACAGTCATCTGTTCAAAGCTGTCCAGCCAGTTTTCGTCCACGGCCGATGGCACATCCAATACTGCAAAAGAGCCCTTATTTTTGGATTATCTGTCTGTGAATTTGTTTATTTCTTTTTCTAGTGAAAATACAATATAGCAAATAATCATCAAATGGGTATGGAATCAGATTATTCACGGTGTTTAGATATTTGTGTAATCAGTATACTTGATCATTTTTCAGGCGTTTGTTTACATTCTGCAAGTTTATTTCATCACACAGGATGCATAACCAAATTATTTGGCTTTTCTGTTCTTGCAGACTTGTTACTAAACGAATTAATTCCACGTATTATGAAGCATGTTCACGATGTTGTATTGTCAAATAATCATTCAGTTGTCTCTGATGTATTTGAATCAAGCCCTACATCCCAGTTCTGGTTGAAGATAATGGAAACAATTAAAGATAATTATGCTGTTGAAAGAATTTCTGAACAGCTTTTACATCAGCTAGCTGCTAAATGTCAGAGTGATGTTGATGCTTACTGGGTGCTTTGGCTACTTTTTCATCGTACTTCAAAACTGCGGATATCAGTGAGGTCAGTGATCAAGATCAATCGTCGCAATACATGTATTCCCTGCCCCCCCCGTCACCTAAAGAAAGAAAAAAAACGCAAATTTAGATATATTTTCAAATCATTCATTTGATGGTGCGTTTTATAAGTTAATTATGTTTATAACTAGGAGAGTGGAATGCTTCCTATTTCCTGCAATGTGCGTGGTTGAATTAATTATGTTTTACAAGTTAATTATGTTTATAACTAGGAGAGTGGAATGCTTCATATTTCATCCCTGTACTGTTGAGTTGATTCTTTTCAATCAGTCGTAAAAATGTACATGCCTAAGACTAACCACAAATCTTTAGAAAGCAACTATTTTAATTATATACTTGAGTAATCTAGCCAAATGAATGTGAACAAATTATTATTATTATTTATAAAATAACTCTCTGGGGATTATTTTTAATGACCTACTTTTGTAGGTCCATCTTCGTTGACAAATTTTTGATCCGGAAGGTATTTCCTGTTTATTGCCTGCGCTGGCTTCTACAGTTTGCTGTTCTTGAATGCCCACCTGATGCCAATTGTCTCAAGAAAGGTCATCATAATAGCAACCTCTTAATGACAGTGCAGCGCCTGGTCGAAGTGTGGTCTAAACAGGAGTTCATCCAATCAGCCACAATTGAGCAGCAAGCTTGTATCCACATTTTCATTTTTATATTGGGACTACAAAGTGAAAATAATGTTTTTTTTTTGTTTTTGCACTTGTTTAAAGTTGTTTGGATTAACTTACTGTCAGATGTATCTGCCGCTGTTGGTCTTTCTCTTGAGCTAATGTCTAAAGAGGAACTTGATGAAACTAAGACTGTTATGCACTTGATTCTTCAAGGGGTTAGCTGTAAGTCCTATTTTACAACTGTTGATACTGATAGAATTCCGTTTTCGGAAATGTAATAATAATTTCTCCTGTAATGGTTCGTTTTCAGGTAGGCTTGAGAATCCTAATCAATGGATTCGGAAAATGGCTAGCAATGTTGCTCTAGTGTTCTCTAAAGTCATTGACCCTAAGAATCCTCTGTATCTTGATGATAGTTGCATGGGAGATACCATAGATTGGGAGTTTGGGTTAACTACTCATAAAAAAGGGACTATAAATTCCACAATTGGTGCACAAACTGGTTCCGAAGAAATAGAAGCATCTACTAGTTTGGTTCAGAAAAAGGAAGCTACTCTTGCAGCCGAAGAGGGGACTGGGCATAAGATAAAGAGTAAAAATAATAAAATTTGGGAATTTAAGTTGGCTGATCCGGATGAAATCGTTGATCCAGCCAGCTTAAATTGTGGATCTGTTTCGGAGGAGGATAATGATGACAATGAAAGTGATATATCTGACTCCACCAGTGACTCGTCGTTACAGCCATATGATTTGTCAGATGATGACACAGATCTTAAGAAAAGATTATCACAGTTGGTCGATGTAGTTGGGTCACTGCGTAAATCTGATGATGTTGAAGGGGTGAGTCATTCAAGTTTCTTGGTGCTAGCTTTGTTTGAGATCATATTATTCTGCATTTTGTTTGAGAGATCATATTTATAAGATGGTAAAAGTTCATGACATTAAATTGGTCGTCTCTTTTGCAGGTAGAAAGAGCTCTTGATGTTTCTGAGAAGCTCATCCGAGCATCACCTGATGAACTTAGAAATGTAGCATCAGATCTTGTGAGAACTCTTGTTCAAGTCCGGTGCTCGGACATAGCTGTTGAAGGAGAGGAGGATTCAACTGAAGACAAGAGGCAAAGAGCGTTGGTTGCCTTGATTGTTATGTGCCCAGTTGAATCTCTTAATATCCTCAATAAAATACTATATTCACCTAATGTCGATACCAGTCAACGCATGATGATACTCGATATCATGACAGAGGCAGCTCAGGAGCTTTCGAATGCGAAGACTATGAAGCCCAAACATCAGTCAAGGACTCTAATAGCGACCACTGCCGAGACTCAACCATGGTTCTTACCAAGTAGTAAAGGACCTCCTGGAGCTGGTTCCTGGAAGGAGATAACAGGAACAGGAACTTTACCGAACTGGTCGAATAGTTATGAGCGAGTACTACCCTTAAAACCTGGCCATATCAAGCGAGGAAAGACGAGACGCTGGAGCCTGAAATCAGCTAACATGCAAGATAATGAAATGGAGATGTCTCATAATAAGTTCCCAGGGCATGCTGCTGCCTTTATGCTTCCAGCTATGCAAGGCTTTGATAAGAAAAGACATGGCGTTGACTTGTTGAATAGGGATTTCATTGTCTTGGGAAAACTCATATATATGCTTGGTGTGTGCATGAAATGTGCAGCCATGCATCCTGAAGCATCAGCACTGGCTCCTCCTCTTTTAGATATGTTAAGATCCAGGTATTTCTCTAATGTGTGTAATTGACTAGTTGGAATAGTAGCTTGGTTATAACATTAGGTTATTTCTAGGTTGACTGTATTAAAATATAGTGATAAGATCCAAATAAATTGGAACAAGAAAGATAACAGAACTACATTAAGCTAGGTAATAATTGAAGTACTTACTTAATCAAAAGTCATGGGTTTGAATCTTCCGCTGTCAAATATTGTTGAGTTAAAAAAAAATTGAATACTTAAGGCCCCGTTTGATAACTATTTGGTTTTTTGTTTTTGGTTTTTGAAATTTAAGCATTTAACAACTATCTTACCATATGTTTTCTCTTACTTGGATGTCTACCTCTCACCTATATTTGTAGAAACCAAACCAAAATTTGAAAACTAAAAAAAAGTAGCTTCCAAAAGTTTGCTTTTGTTTTTAAAAGTTGATTAGTATTCACCTACTTTTTTAAGGAAAGATGGACATATTGTAGGAAATGTGGAACACAATGTAGGAAATTTGAGTGAGAATAGGCTTAAATTTCAAAAATCAAAAACCAAAAACAAAATGGTTATCAAACGAGGCATAAATGATCTCTTTCTTGAGATTACTCAAGCTTAAACCGACTAAACAATTGCATGCATTCAACCTTTTACACTCCCCTCGTTTATGAGCTTGAAAACTTGAAAATGGCTAAAATAGACGATTTGACAAGAATTTGAACACATGACCACCTAATTTGATACCATGTTGAATCATGTTAAATCGTCAATCAATTCAAAATCTTAAATGAATAGATTGGGTAAAGTTATTGATATCAACCAACAGTTTTCTTTAACTGTAAAATATTTCCATGTTTTGCAGTTCGGTATGCCATCACAAGGAAGGATATGTCAGGCGAGCTGTTCTATTTGCAGCTTCATGCATACTGGTAGCTGTACATCCCTCTTACATAGTATCGAGCTTGCTCGAAGGAAACGTTGAAATATCCGAAGGACTCGAATGGATTCGCACATGGTCACTTGATGTGGCCGATTCCGACCCAGATAGAGAATGCTATACGGTAAGGAATTTTAAAGCTTAAAGCTGGGAAATCATGCATTAGGTTTCCATGTCGTGGTTCATAGTACCATATGTGAATTTAGAAGAAAGCTTAGTGAAGAGACAAACAGCAAGCCATGCATTATATAAAAATATAAAGGTTAAATTATTCCAAATACGTCTAAACTTTAGAGTATGTTTCATTTTAACCATTGAATTTAAAATTGTTCCAAAACATATCCTTGGAGATTTTTTCATTAAAACTATGAATTAAAGTTGACATGACTCAAAATTCATACATGACATACATGACACAACTTATAATATCATTAAATTCATACATGACATACATGACACAACTTATAAATGAAACTTTTCCATATTTAAGAACATGATTGAACCATACCTCAAAGTTTTCATCTTAATTTTCAAACTCTATTTGATTTGCATTCAAAATTTAAAATTCATGATGCTTAGTTTCACTAATTACTTATTTGGTTGGCAGATGGCTATGACATGTCTGCAACTCCACTCTGAAATGGCTCTCCAAACCTCTAGAACCCTAGAATCTGCAAACAGTACATTCAAGGCAAAAAATATTGCTTTTTCTTCAGATTTGTCAAAGAATACCATCAAAATCCCCTCATTCTCCAATGTCCAATATTGAAAGTGAATGAAAACTCTTCTGAGCTCTCCTGTAATTTATTTTCTGATGTGAATTGCTCATTGGAGTTCTAAATTAAGCTTCTTTTTTTTCTTTTTTTCTCAGTTAAGTTTTCATTTTGTAAATTAAATTATGGGTTTTAAATGATCTCTTTACTTGCTGGTAAAAATATTGATAAAATTGATTTTTGATATAAAATAAGGGTTAAAATACAATTTCGATGGCATGTTGAAATTTAGATTTATTCTATTTTATAAACAGTTCAACAATCAATTTCTTAAAACGATTCTTTGTTGAGCTGAGGTCATGATATTTCTTATGGTTGGGTGGAGAAAATGACCCTAAGTAGAAGAATTGGTGCTATTATTTGTTTATATGATTCAACCCTTTTTTTCTTTTTTAATGATTTTCAACTTTCCTGGTGTAAATTATAAAAACATATTAAAATAGTAGTTTTTATTTACAATTTTAAGCCGTTTAAAATTGAGAAAAACTTCCCTATTTGTAAGAGACTTCTACATTTTGGAGACATGCCACAATTGGTGCAACAAAATATTATTTTATAAGAAAGATATTTTACTATATAATTTTTGTGTCTTTACTGATGTCAGATCCTCATAGTTTTTTTGCAGGAGAGTTTTCCTCTATAAAATTAACTTCCAACAAACCATAAAATTAATTTAGTTGAAATAATTTTCAGATCTTTGAAATTATAGAAACAATGCCCATAAAACACCCATATATAGAGAAATCATTGCATTTATGGAAGGGTTTGTAACTTTGTACAAACAATACTAATCCAATTCCTCAATACAAAAGCACTAAGAGAAGGATTTCCAAAACTAGAAGGGAAAGTTTCAGAGCAAATAAAAATAATGGCAACATGATTTTTACCCAACTTTACACTGCAACGCTTACTACCATTGTCTTTAGACTAATGATATTTACAACAAAAGATATGTTGAGGAGATTTACAGCCATTTAGTACAGCTAGTTTCAAAGTTTCCTAACACTAACTTCAAAGATGTGCTCGAACTCGTCCTCGACCCGAAACAAACACTCATCCCCTGGTTCGATTTTATTTGCAGAGCAAAATGCTTCCCAACCACTTGTTAGAACATGAACGTTAGGCTTCTCGTGGTAAAGAACTGGCCACAATCTCGTCATGGGATCCCGAAGAAACACTAACTTCCTCTTCTCCGAATTTCTTCGGCCTCTCGAACATGGGAAGTGCAAACTCGTCGATAGCTCCTGTACACCCGAGAAGGGAGACAAAGTGAGAAAGGGAAAGCAGCCAGTTAAAAGTCCATATCGCATAGGAAATATATATCAGGAGTAGAACTATCAAAGATGAAGAAAATCATCAGAGAATCTCTCAACTTCCCCAGACACAAAGTATGGATTGTGATGATGTGTATCAATGATCCGTTCGTATGTAGTTCGAGTCTCGAGCATCACGCAATATTACACATAAATATGTACAAGTATGAATGTGTGTTGCTAAGTATGTATTAGTATTAAACACAGGTCATGCCACTTGCTATTTGCTAAACACAGCCATAAGCCCCATACCCTTGAGCACTGAAAATTTTCTAATACAATCAATGAAGAGAATGGTTATGTTATGGTTACATTCAATCAGAGTAAAAATAACTTCAATCCCAAATCCCATCTACACTGGCTATGACAAGAGATGGAAGATAAAAGTGTTAAATACCAATTCAGTTGAACATTCAAAGACCAAGAAAAACTTTCAATCCTAAATGGTCATGGTGGACCGATGGTGATGAAACTCAAAAGGAAGAAGTCATTAATCAAATTCCGTATCAATTTTCTGAAACACATAAACTAAAATATGTCATATAACCTTCAATAAGTCATTTATATGGAAATGAATAAGTCATTGAATTTTCAGTTTTGTGTGAAGTAAATTGACCTACTCGACTTTAGAAAAAAATACATGAACCACAAACACAAAGTTGAAACAATTTTTTAAAAGATATCTATGCCTATGAGTATCAAAATTCAAAACTTTCTAATGCGCATCTCAACTACTTTCGGGACAATCCTACTATAACTAGTTGTCAAGGTAACTCAGAAAATTATTTCCTAAGTTAGTGGTCACCATGGATTGAACTTATTCCCTCTAAGCATGATTCTCAAGAGCCTTATTTATTTGACCACTAGGTTTGAGATGAAATCGTGAAAGTTTAAAAACTTATTTGACACTTTAAGGTTCAAGGGCCTTTTAGACATAAATTTGAAAAGTTAAGAGAGTAAACTTCTAGAACAGACATAAACTTATGAATTCGTGTTACATACTTAACCAAACAAAGAGTTGGCCGTAGCATACCAGAAAAGATGGAGTATCTTTAGCCACTATACAGGAGATATGGGCTGGAGTTGCAATCGAATCTGCATTATTAGTGACACGATTATCATCTCCACCACTTTGATAAGACTTCTCAAAGAACTCCTCCTCAACTTTTGGCTGCACTGTAACAAAAAAACAAATTCAAATTTTTTTTAAAAAAACCCCGGGAAATTGGAGTTTTGCTCCACTATACCCGGGGTAATCACGTCCGTTCCTAGGCCAAGCACCGAAAAAGAAAAAAGAAAAAAAGGTTCAATTTAGGCATGTTGAAACCAAAAACTGGAAGAAAAAAAAATGAAGTGGGAAATTAAGTTGGATTACATATTTTTTTAATGAGGTCTTCATAACTGTTCACTTCTATTTTAGTATCCACTGGCTCCGTTTTGATCTTCTTGGTCACGTCCCCTGTTTGAATACAACATTCACAATGTTACAACATTTTTCAGATTCTGGAGGGAAATTCTTTTTTTATATCCTTGAGTGTCTGATTTAGCTTATGCAAAATGAAGTTTCTATAGAATTATACAGCACATATAGAGTAGCCAGAATAGAGAGCAAACCGCGCATAGGATTTTTAACCTCCAAGGAATTTGGAGTACACTCAAGTTTCACACTATGGCGATGGTTGGTAGTGAAAGTAGGTTTCTTTTTAGAATTCTGATCTTGTCTTGTAATTGCTGAAATATTTTTCAAACACAGTTAGTTGATAAAGTAGTCTAGAACATAAACCATAACAAAAGGCATGAACTCACTTGATGGTGTGTCGCATAATGGCGATACATTCTGGCAGTCGTTTACCAAGGGTGTGTCACAAAAATTCTCCATGTTCCCATCAGAATTAGTTGCAGATGTAGTAAAGGGAACCTCGATAGTCTTATCGTGGCAAGGAGGATCATTATCAGGGACACTCATCTCTATGTCAGCCTCCTCAGAACACTGAGTCTTATCAATTATCTCATTAGCAGATTGATTCAAAGGCAATACTTTCATTTCTCCTTTTATATCTACTTGAGCATAGTTAACTGGGCTGACATCAATTGCATCATTCAGTGATGTGAAAGCAATGTTAGGATTTAATTCATCCCCATAAGCTTTATGTATGGTATTCTCATTGATGCAAGAATTAACTATCGGCATTTCCATGGAAAACAAGTCAATTAAGAGTCTTCCGTTTTCCTCCATTCCTGCATCCTTGTTCCGGTTGATGAAACAATATGAATCATCAACCATGTCTGTTCTACAAAGAGGTCCGTGCCATTCATCATTGTTCTCGCACTTTGGCCTCTTGACCCGGTTGACCATCACATTTCGAGAACCAGGCATGCAATATTTATCTTGAGATAGCGCCGCAATGGATCCAGAAACCACAGAGGGGCATGAAGCTTGACGATTAGTCAAACCCTCATTAGTTGTCTCAGGTACAGGACAATCACTTCTAGTTCTTTTCCTCATATTTCCTTTTTTAGCAAACTCTACTTTTTCACAACCAGTTTTAGTGTAGATAGTAACACTGAAGTGCAAGTCCATGATGTGATTGAAGACCAGAAAATCCCCAATTTCTATGTTATGGTCTGATGAAAAAGCACTCCACCCTTCTTGAAAAGCAAGAGATCCTTCACAATTTGAAACTGTTGCCTTCCATTGTTGTCCAAGAGTATCTTCAAGAACAATCTTTTTATTGACCAACCTAGACACTCTAGCAGCAAACATGGGTGGAAAGAACTGCAGAAGAGAATATAATTATCAAAGAATGAAGGCAAAATCATATAAAATACCTCTAACTTATAGGGCCTCGGTTCAATCATGTTAAATCATCAATTAACCCAAAAACTAAAACTGATGAATTGAGGTAAATTTAATTATATTAACCAACACTCTCCATTACTTGTGAGCTTGGAAATTGGAGAAATGACCTACAAGTAGAATTCAATTTTAATTGGGGAGGAAAACGACTCGACAAGGACTTGAACTCATGACATATTGCTCTAATACCATGTTGAATCGTGTATACCAATCAACCAAAACTAAAACTGATGGATTGAGAAAATTTTAATTATATCAACCAACCGTTTGCGTCAAAAATACCTTTAAACTTTAAAATGTTTCAAAAATATCTCTTTAACTTTTTTTAAAAAAAAGTTAAAATAAATACCCTAGTAGTAGCAGTTAAGTTTTGGAGGGAAACCGTAAAGTTTATGTTTTAAAAATACCTCTTTAAAAAAAAAATTAAAAAATATCATAGGCTTAAAAGTCGTTAAAAGATATTCTCACTAGCAACTTTTCTTAAAATTCATTCTTATTATTGAACTAAGAGTTCAACGTTTTTTCATCCAAAATTTAACGGTGAGGACATTTAACGTTTTATTGACCAAGAAAATTTACGAAGTTTAAAAATATTTTTTACACAAACCCCATAGTTTAGGGATATCTTCTATAATTGGCCAAGAATGAAATAACATAACACAGGCATCAATGCCAAGAAGAATCTGAACGGAACAAATTGTGTGCTGTAGGCTGTAGCACAAGACTACTGAAGGGAACTGGATAAACTCACAGACACACTGCCAAAAGGAAAGATGTCAAGGGGTTCCATTCAATATCAAATAGTTATAAGAACTATAACACCTTAAGGAACACAATCAATTAGCAAGTTACCATTTTGGATAAAAAAGATACCAAGGTTGTAAAGAGCCAGCGTGTACAAATACCAAAATTTAAAAAGTCGAACATTCGAGACAAAATTTTGACAATATTATCATACCAGAACTTCAGAAAAGCGATCTCCAAACATAACTTTGAAGAATGAGGTAACAGATGATAAATTCCTTGTCTTTCTATGAAGATGCAAGCACTTTTTGGTACATTCTCGACAGGCTTCTACCTTTCTGCTCATCTCTTGCTGCTCTTTACTGAAACGCAAATATGAAAAAGACCTGCAATATGATGGGAGAATGAATATTAGGAAAGAACTAAAGAAGAGTAAATAAAACCCCATAGACAATTATCCCAAAATACCACGTAATGATGGTACTAATTGTATTTCAAAGTTACATTCCATGAAACCATCTTCTGGCAGAGTGTACAAGAAGGCCTCGAAGAACCAAAAAGTATGGGTTCTATCTACGGTAGCTAACTATCAAATATTGTAGAGTCAAATAGTTTGTCAGGTGCGAACTAGTCAAGCCACACGTAAGCTGGCGATATTAATAAAATGGAGTTGCATTCCATGAAGGAAATAGATAGTTTATATGAAAAGTACACCATCCACATCAATCCTATCACATCAATGTAGGTTTTCGTTTCCTATCACATCAATCCCTTTTCAGAGCAACTTAGAAAAGTTCAAACCACTACAGTCGAAGGATGAGTAAAAAGAAAAGGAATTATATCCTTAGAGATAAAGCTGATCTTTTGAACTTCTTTGTTCAACAACAGACAAAGAACACAAAGCTAAATAACAAAGGTAAAAGAAAAAAAATAAAAAAATAAAAAAATAATCCTCAATGCCTTACTTTGAAGTGGCACCAGTTTCCAAGGGCTACTATTACACAGATGCCCATCAAGTTCAGCCTCATAAACAAACTACAACGACTTCAGAAAGCTTCTTCGAGCTTGAATTCAAACCGTCGATTAGCCTAACAATTTTCAAATCAAAAAAAAAAAAAAAAAAAAATTACATGGTAGTCTCAAATATCTACAAACAGTTAAATGAACATGAGATTCCAAAAAAACAAGACCACACAACAACAGGGTAGTTCATTGTTTGCTATAACATAAACAGATTAGCAATGAACTGAAAAACCCCCCTCAAAGAACCTAAGAAACAAAACCGAATTATTTACACTTGGAACCCTCATTAAGCCATTGCACCATGCAAATAAGTTTCAGACTTCCATAAACAGATAAGGCTAAGAAACTCCTCAAGAAAAGACAATGCGCTAAAGGGAAATGTTGTAATCAGAAGCTGAACATGAATCAACAGTCGAAATAAAGGGGAAGAAACGAAGAAGAAGAAGAAGAAGAACCGAACAAGAATGGTGGAGAATGAAAGGAACATTTTAGAATCTCGAGGCTGTGTTCTTGGCCTGGACTTGCCGATTCCGGTCAGTCTGTGACGATTGCAGTCCTGCAAACCGCGAAAGCTTTACATTACAACAAGGAAAGTGAAAAACAAGTTGAAATCAAACACAAATTATTGGGCTTTTGGGCCCAGCCCAAGGCCCTGGAAACTGGGAATTAAAAACATAAGTCTTTTTTTTTTTTTTAAGGTACAAATTGACCACAATCTTATTACTCTCGGATATATGAAAGTCAAATACTAAGATCTGGTTTGATAATAATTTGATTTTTTGTTTTTTAGATTTAAGTCTATGTTTTTTCTTACTTGGATATCTACTTCTCATCTATATTCGTAGAAACCGAACCATAATTTGAAAATAAAAAAAAGTAGCTTCCAAAAGTTTGTTTTTGTTTTTAAAAGTTGGTTAATATTCACCCGATAAAAGAGGAATATATTGTAGAAATGGTGAAATATATTGTAAGAAATATATTGTAGAAATGGTGAAATATTTCAAAAACCAAAAACAAAATACCAATGGTTATCAAACGGGATCTAATTTTTCATGATTGAGTTCGTTACCATAATGTTGAACTAAATTACTATTAAATAATAAAACCAACACGCCACCAAACTGTGAGTAATGTTTGAGAGCATTGGTTTGAATTATAATAAAGAGTAGTTTGTTATAATTGTGTATAAAGATACACAGTTATTATGCTATAAATTATAATTAACGGTGTTTCTAAGTGAAAGTTCCTATAACATGAATAATATTGAACTGTGTTTTAAGGTACGAATTATTGTAACATAGAAGAAGAAATAATTAATTTCAAACATAATCGCGAGTTGTGAGAAACTGACAATAAAAATTATAAGAAATTGTGACTTGAATTTGGTCCATTTGGACCAATCCATCGATTATTATAATCGGCGGAAAACATGAGTTGAATTATAATAACTAAACTAAAAAATTTTGTTTGGATCAGTTTTCATGCACCTCGACTAATGTCATGGGATATACTGCTTGATCCTACAACTGAATCAGTGTCAACATCCTATCCCTGATGCTGTTTCATATCCAACAAGCTACTAAAAGGAGGCTGGGTAAATCCACCTTCAATGAACATGTCATGAACCACTTTATACATGGCTTCAGTGAGGTGAACTCCATCCCAGTTGATGTACTCAGATGGGTTTTTGCAGGATCTAACCGAAGACATTCCACAGACGGTAAACATGTCAAAGTTGTAGGGATCACCGACACCGCAGCAGGCTTTGAAGCGCTCCGTGAAACCGTACTTGCCGGGATTCTTCATAACCGTTCGATACGCGTTCCAGTAATCAGCATATATGATGATAGCTTGAGGAAACTGCCTCCTCAAAGATTGCAATGAGGCGTGGAGAGCAACATTGTGATGGTAGGTTTGGTTGTTTGGGCTCCTCACACAGCCGATATCGTCTCGGTCGTTGACCGGAGCTAGAGACATTGCCAATGGCAGACATCCACTTGGTGGTAAGCCTTGAACAACCATATATTTTGCTCCCTTCCTTAGCAGAGACTGAAAAATCAAATCAAATCAAAAGCAAAGGATGGCACTGTCAAAGAATGTAAATATCATTTGTAAGCTTTATACTAAGTTTTGAATACTTATACCTGTAAGACTCCAGTAACGCTGGCGACACCGAGCTTACGAATGGTATCGTCGGGTATAGGAGATCCAATTTTATAAGCATAGTCATTGACTCCAATTTCACCAACCCAAAACAAAGCATCATCAAATGCAGCTTTGCATTGTGTCTCTGTCCCTGCCCCTCTACATCCTTGAGCCTCCAAGAACTTGTTGAACCAAAGGAGCTGAGTTTGGATAGACTGAGGAGTCACATTAAAGGTAAGGTTGTTTCTAACAAAGAAATCATGGTTTATAGCAGTGGACCCTGCAACAGCAAAGTTCACCCCATGAAAGGACCCATTGCCCTTCAAATAATTGTAGGGTGGCAAGAAAGGCAAGGACAGTGTCTCGGCTACAAAGTCGATCACCAGTCGTCCATCCGAGTATCGGTTGGTTGAGTGGTGAAAGTAAGTACTGCCGTAAGGAGAGTTCGAGACGTGGCCGAACCCCGCTGGCCCCGACACAGACCTTGTGTTTCCAGTGTCTGTGAACGAGTCTCCGAACGCATAGATCTTATCGAAGAGACGTGGAAGCGTCTCGGTTGCAATTGGAGAAGCTAAAGCATAAGCACACAAGAGAAAGAAGACAGCATTGAAGGATGTCAAAGCCACCATCATCTCAAAACTTTTTTGCTTTATGAGAAGCTATGAATGTTCTCTATGGTTTATATAGCATATACATGAGGGAAAAAACTAACATTAATTATATTTCATTCCCACACAACACAACAATAATTTCATTTCTCTACCCCACAAGTTGTTGAACAAATATAAATGGTGTCATTCTCATTTACCCTTCATGCAAAAAAAAAACTGATAAATCTATAAAGACCACATAAAAATAAGAGCTTTCACATTGGAGCCAGCAGGGGATGATGAAAACCGACAAAACTAAACCAAATCGATCCATTTGATTGGTTCGGATTTTTCACATAATATTAGATAAATTGATTTTTATTTAGAGAAAAATGAAAGTTATTGGATCGGATCGGTATTTATTTATAAAAACCAATAAAAACTAAATTGGACGATGTATTTACTTTAATTTTTCTTTTTATATGTTTGTTAAATTTTTTATTGGTAAATGATTAATTGTTTTTATTTAATTTAATTATAAATTATGAGATTATTTTAGGAAATCAACATTAAAATATGAATCGGAAGTAAAATCACAAGTAAAATAGTAAATAAATAAAAGTCGAGCCAATAATTTTATCCTTTATCGAACATTAGTTCGATTCCTCTCTTTGTTAAATCAATGGGATCGGACTGGTTATCGATTTGGCCTAAAAATCAAGGAAAACCGAACCAATGATTTTGTCTTTGGTTAGACATTGTTTCGGTTCCTCTTTTTGTTAAATTGTTGGATATGGAGTAGTTGAAAAAAAATTAGTTGAGCATTCAATAAAGACAACAAATCACCAACTTTTGTCTATTATTTTAGAACTTTTTCAATAATGTTAGAGAAAGAAACAACAAATGCGAAAAGCCTAGTGACCAATTTATGGGCTACACACTTTGGTACACATTCTTAAATGTTTCAACTACCAGGCATCACTTTCTGGGTGGCCATTTTAATGCACACCCTTCTCTCTCTCCATGAATCATTTTCTTAGGGCATTGTTTGGTTTGTGGGTTGAGATTCAATTCCCCGGAATCAGGATTCTTTGGAATCGAGTACCGTAATCAAATTCCCCGGAATCTTGATTACGGTGTTTGATTTGTTGTATTGATAACCCAAAATAAAAAGAATATTGTTTCAAATTCTTTAGAATCTTCATATTTACTGAACAACCGATTCTAAATTTATGGATTCTCAATCCAAATCCTGGATTCCAAACGGCAAACCAAACACGGCCTAGATGAATTCACTTCAAACATGAAGGTCTACAGAGAAACTAACAGCAGACACCTGATTTGTCTACACACATTTAATGATGATCAATGCATATTAACTCTAAGTTCGTACTATTCCACCAAAAATAAAGACAACATTCTAAAGGGTTTTTTTTTTTTTTTTTGATATCCGAGACTGTCCGAACCAGCTTTCGTGTACCTCGACTAGTGTTACGGGACATATTGACCGATCCTACAACATTTGAATGCCAAGAAAGCTAGTAGAAAATTAATTTCTAGGTAGGTGGTCACTATGGATTGACCTCGTCACCTTATGCGCCTTCTAAAGGGTTTCTTAAGTATTTGATAAGAGAAATTGTCGGTGCGAGTTTGGTTTATGTCGAAGACTGATAAATTAGCTGGTAGGTTTAGTTGTTTAGAAGGATAGAGACCAAAAGAGATGTTGATGTGACCAAATATGAAGTCAATCAATTCATAAATCTCTTTGTGTAATAGTTGTTACATTTTCCCTTTTCACTTTGGCTTGCATGCTTTATCGACGTTACATAATAATCTTATCTATATCACACATGTTATTCTGTTTATTTATATTGTAACACAAGATGGAAAAAAAGACAAATTAGGTTGTCATAATCGTTTGTGGTGTTCTTTATGTCCACATATGTTGGAAGGATTCTGATGGAGACTTATTATAAACTAGCATACTTTATTTTCCTTTCTCTTTCACCCTTTTTTTTAATCCATGAGTCACCGAGCAAGTTTCATTATTCGTAGAGTCATAGGGCATATTTGGCTTTGAAGAGATGGGTTGGGTTGGGATGAGAAGAGAAGAGAAGAGGAGATAAGAGAATAAGTTTATGTTTGAGGGAAGGATAGTTATGTTTGATGTGATGAAAAGAGAATGGTTGAAATTTTTATTTAAATAAAAAAATTGATATTTAATAGTTTTTTAATAATAAAGTTATGTTTGATGTGATGGAAAGAGAATTGTTGAAGTTTTTATTTAAATAAAAAAATAGATATTTAGTAATTTTTTAATATTTTAGTATTTAAATAAAAATGTGAGACTCATGCGTGGAGTTGGGTAGGAGTTTGGTGGATTTATGGAAATCCATGGGACAAACATAAAATTGGCCCACATTCCTTCTCAACTCCTCATTTGTTCATGGGTCAAACGTGCCCATAATGACCTTACTACTTAAAAAACTTATAAAAATTTAGAAAATTAATTCTTAAACTAAGAGGTGATGTTTAAATCTATAGTAATCATCTACCTAGAATTAGTTTTCGCACATACACTAACTTAGATACTCAAAGATATTTAAAAAAAAAAAAAAAAAAAAAAAAGAGAGATGGGTTTAAATCTATGTTATTATGTCCCTCTTTATGTAAAGAATTAAAACAGATGCCTTAAAAGCTTAGACTAATGAGCTATTTTTGTTGACTGTGGCTACTTAAAATGACTTTTTCAACCTTGTTTTAAGTAGGTTAAACTTCCATTTTGGTCCCTCAATTATTATGAAAGTTCCATTTTGGTCCCTGAACTTTCAAAAGTTCAATTTTAGTCCCTCAACTATCATTTTTATTCTATTTTGGTCCCTCAACTTTCAAATGTCCAATTTTAGTCCTTCAAGTTTCTTAAATGTTTAAAAATGGTCCCTG
>JBBMEF010000004.1:7780867-7790909 GCA_037832685.1 Sicyos baderoa
AAAAAATATTTTGAATAAAGATAGGACAAGATATAAAAGAAAAAAAATAAAAAGTGAAAAAAATACAATTTATAAAAAAAATTGAACGTGGAATTTCCCCGCGGGAAAACCGATCCGGGGAAGGCATTCCCCAGCCCCGCCCCGCCCCGTGGACATCTCTAAACCCACCTACCTTATAAATAATATGAGATCTCCTTACTTATCTAATGTGGGTCAACGTGAGATCTTCATCAGGCTTATGCTCCCTTAGAGATCCTAGAGTTCGAGACCACGAGTGAGTTTATTTATAGAATCCATGTTGTTCCTTGATTCTTGGTTCCGGGCCTTGGGATGGATGCAGGTGTCCCTGAATATGTAGTGGGGCGTAGCCTCGATTCCGGTTATATATGTATAAAATAAAATATGTGTAGATCTCAGTTCTCTTAACAGCTTGGAAGCAGTTGGTTCAAACCAACTGCTTCTCTCTTGTTAGTTGCTCTCTCGTATTGTCGGTTGAAATAATAACGGCGATAATAACTGTTCAGCTCTTCTTACCGACTGTTTTCCCATGTTGCATAGTTTAGACTATAGCCGTTAAATTTGAACTTTCTGTAAAACAAGATGTTGCTGGATTGGTGCATTGAGGTCTGATTGAGGAGGCTGCTAAGACACTGATAGCCTTAACAAACACAATAGAACTAACACCAAAAATATAAACAAGGAAACACAATATATTAAAATAATAGGTAGAATGACGGATAAAATGATGTTACAATACCATACCGTAGCCTTTTGAGAGGGATACACTCTCCCAACTTGTTGAACAAGACAACAATACCAAAATATTCGTATCCTTCTAAGACTCCATTCCCCTGTTTAAGCACAACCCTAAAAGCTAATTACTATTATGCTCTTACTAATATAATATTAATATCCTAAATCTATGCTCTTTGATTGACCTTTTGTATTATCTTTTTTTTCCTCCCATTTTGCTATTTCGATAAACATTTATGTAGAACACGTTCACTTATCAATGAAAATGTGGGTTCGAACCGGTGACGCTGGTGTTGAACTGGTTTTACAACCAAACAATGAAACCACTGCGCCACTGACCCTTTCGATATCAATAAGAATGTTTTCGTTTCCTATAAATAAAAACTCTAAATTTATCATTCTGGTGTAATATGATCTAAATTATGGTTCATTTCACAAGTTACAACTAGTTCTGCCATAATTTACTCATTTCTGCCTGTATTCATTTATTTCGTAGTTTTTGTTTGAATCTTTGTGACTCAGTTGGTTTTTGAGGTTTGATGAAAACATTCCTTCTTCATTTTTGCAGTTGATTTTTAGGATTTACTACAATCCTTCTTGTCTTTTAAGATTGTTTTGAGTTTGTAGTATTTTATCTCGGTTTTTGCTATCTCTTTTGTTGTAGTATTTTTTTTTCATGCATGATAAGGTTCACTTCATAACTATTTGATTTTTCGTTTTTCGTTTTTGAGATGCAAGCTTATATTTCCTCAAATTTTCTACATATGGTTGCCTTTTTTCTCAAGGAAGTATACATAAATTTTAACAAAACTCCGTAAATCAAAACAAGTGTTTGAAAACTAATTTTTTTAGACTCCATTTGATAACCATTTCTTAATGTCAACCAAAAATAAGGAACATGTAGATATTGAGTTGTTGAGTTGTGAATGTGATTGATGATGACTCTCTGGTTATCTCATAATTCAATGTAGATATTGAGTTGTTGGCTTTGTATGGCAGAGGATTTTGTGTGGTTGTTGTTTGATTAATGAAGTCTCTTTTTTGAAAAAAATAACACAACAGTGCAAATTATATGAGAAAAATATAATTTATAGACTTTTGACCAAATGATTATCAAACAATTCTGTAATTATTAACATTTTTTTTTTTTTTAGAATTTTGGAAAGAAATATAGAAGATAAAAAAAAAAATGAAACCCGTTGATGAGAAATGATAGAAAAAAATAATGAAAAAAACTCAAAAACTAGATATTTTAACGAGCCCTACTATAGTTTTTCCTTTTTAGTATCCTTACCCTACTAATTTAGTTGACATTTGAAAACTAGTTTTTTTATTTTTTGTTTTAGAAATTTAAGCGTATTTTTACCCAAATTTTTTACAATATTTTTCACCTTTCTTACAATGTATCTATCTTCCCTTAAGAAAGTATGTAAACATTAACCAACTTTCAAAAACAAACTTTTAGAAGCTACTTTTTTTTTTGTTTCCAAATTTTGGTTAGATTTCTACAATTATAGGTGAGAGGTAGATATCCAAGTAAGAAAAAATATATGGTAAAGTAGTTGTTCTATACTTCAATTTCAAAACTAAAAACAAAAAACGAAATGACTATCAAACTGGCCTTAGCTTTCAGATTTAGGTTTGATTTTTAAAAACATAACTAAATGTAGATATCTGAAAATTATAGGTTGGAATAATAGTTGAAGGCTAAAATTTCAAAAACCAAATGATTATCAAACGAGTTATATTTCTAGTTTTGAAGAAATGAACCCAATAATGAGAAGACACAATTAATGCCCAACAAGGTACTGGAAGTAGGCTGGGTAAACCCAAGAATCAGAGAACACAAATAGTTCTGTTCATGCTAGTTTCATAGCTAATCCTTAAAATTCTCAAAGATAAATGCTAACAAAACAATCAAACTGATTCATTGTCAACATGTTATCCCTGAAGACGTTTCCTGTCCAACAAGCTACTGAAAGGAGGCTGAGTAAATCCACCTTCCATGATGAACATGCCATGAACAACTTTATACATAGCTTCAGTGAGGTGAACTCCATCCCAGTTGATGTATTCTGATGGGGTTTTGCAGGAACTAACAGAAGGCATTCCACAGCCAGTAAACACGTTGAAATTGTACGGCTCACCGACACCGCAACAGGCTTTGAAGCGCTCCTTGAAATGGTACTTGCTGGGATTCTTCATAACCGTTTGATATGCATTCCAGTAGTCGGCGTAAACGATGACAGCTTGAGGAAATTGCCTCCTTAAAGATTGCAATGAGGCCTGGAGAGCAACATTGTGATAGTAGGTTTGATTGTTTGCGCTCTTCACGCAACCGATCTCGTCTCTGTCGTCGACAGGAGCTAGATACATTGCTAATGACAGACATCCACTTGGTGGTAAGCCTTGAACAACCACATACTTTGCACCCTTCTTCAGTAGAGACTGAAAAATCAAATCAAAAGCAAAGGATGGCATTGTCAAAGAATGTGGAGATCATTATCTCATTTTAAGCTTGATACTAAGTATGGAGGTCAAGTAATTTTACCTGTAAAGCTCCAGTAACGCTGGCGACACCGAGCTTACGGATGGTGTCATCAGGAAAAGAAGATCCAATGGTATAAGCATAATCATTGACTCCAATTTCACCAACCCAGAACAAAGCATCATCAAGTGCAGCTTTGCATTGTGTCTCTGTCTCTGGCCCTCCACATCCTTGAGTCTTCAAGAACTTGTTGAACCAAAGGAGCTGAGTTTGGATAGATTCAGGAGTAATGTCAAGGCTTAAGTTGTTTCTAACAAAGAAATCATGGTTTATAGCTGTGGAACCTGCAACAGCAAAGTTCACCCCATGAAAGGAGTCATTGCCTTTCAAATATTTATAAGGTGGCAAGAAAGGCAAGGACAGTGTCTGAGCTACAAAGTCGATCACCAGTCGTCCATCCGAATATCGGTTGGTTGAGTGGTGAAAGAAGGTACTTCCGTAAGGATAATTCGAGACATGGCCGAATCCGGTGGGTCCTGATACAGACCTTGTATTGCCGGTGTCTGTGAATGAGTCTCCAAAGGCATAGATCTTATTGAAAAGAAGTGGATGCGCCTTGGTTTTATTTGGAGAAGCTGAAGCGAAAGAACACAAGTGAATTAAGATAGCAATGCAAGATGTTAAAGCCACCATTATCTTGAAGTTCTTTTGATATATGGGAAGCTCTTACTCTGTGGATGTTCTCTTTGGTTTGTTTATATAGTACATAAATCAGGAAGAAAAAAACAAATATTTATTAGATTTTCATCCCACACAACAATTACTTTTATGTTGCCAGCAAGGACTAAGCTAACTGCATGATGTAGATGTACGACCGGAAAAGAAAAGATAATAGGTTCAAATCTTCACAAGCAAATGTAATTCAAAAAAGAAAAAAGAAACGATTTCGGAGAGGAACGAAGAAAGGGAAGGAGCCAGATGAAATTAATTCATTTCTGTTGGCTTCATTTCTCTTCCCCTACAAGTCCCACAAGCTGTTTTTTTAGTACATAACGGGGGAGGATAACAAATATCGATTCTCGGAATCGAACCTATAACTATGATGTTGAACTGGTTTACAACCAAACAATAAAGTGATTGCGCCACTGACCTATTCGGCAGTCCCACAAGCGGTTGAATCAATATAAACGGTGTCTTTATCCTTTACCCTTTATGGATAATGTTAAATCTACAAAGACTACATAATAAGAGCTTTAGCCTTGAAGCCAAGTCAGGATATCAAGCAGTTGAAAAAAATTAGTTGAGAGTTCAATAAGAACAATTCATCACCAACTTTTGTTTTTATTTTCCCACTTTTAGAACTTTCTCAACTCTGTTAGAGAAAAGCCTGTTGCCAATAAAGGTTTCAACTACCAGTATTGCTTTCTGGGTGTCGATTTTAATGCTCGCCTCTCGATATGTTCGTGGAGCATTTCCTGTTATGAATTCACTTCAAACAAAGAGGTCCACAGAGAAATTATCAACAGTCACCAAATTTTCTCGACACATTTATTGTAAAGTTTAGTTTACTGTATAGTTTGAAAGTATTTGACAGGAGAAACTGTCGGTGGCAGTTTGGTTTTAAATTAGAGAATGTTAAACTAGCTTGTAAGTTCTGTAGTTCAGAAGGATAGAAACCAGAAGATCTTGTTGTGACCAAATATGAAATCGATCAATTCATAAGCTAAGAATATCCTTAAAATAAGGTTCCGAGGCTTCTATTACCTCTACATAATGCACAATAGAGGGTTCAGCAAAAGGGGGTCAAGACAACAAGGAATTTTATACAAGATTGATGACAACAGCTACAGCTTTTGATTGATAATTAAGCGGAAATCTACGGCGCTTTCCATCTCCTCCTCTTCATGACACGGTCTTCATGTCCTAACTATCACCATTTCTAGCACTTTGTTGCATTCGTGACTCGTAAAAGAGTCTCACAGTCGAGAAGATTAAGGAAGGTTCAGCCATTGCACCATTGCCGTAGTCCCCACAGGCTAGCCTCTTGGTAACAGGTGGAATGAGAGTTATCCCGAGCTCATCGATTGCAATGAGATGCCGCTCGGTGAAAGGGTTGGTCCACATATAAGTATTCATAGCTGGTGCAACGAAGAGTGGCTTGTTATAGTCCCATGCTCGCACGACACACGTCAATAGATTGTCACATAATCCGCCAGCAATCTAAGACAAAAACAAATGGCAGCATTAAGTTGAAGAAGGATTGCTTTTTAAGTTTTTAGTTCACCAAAAGTTCAAGAAGGATTAATTTGAAGATAGATTGCCTTTTTATACTAATATACACATATACAGTTCGAAACTACCATGTCTTTTTTTTTGTCAAAGAAACACAATCAGAAACTACCATGTCAAGATGTAGAATAAGATACACAAGTATCAATGCTAAAATGCCTAAAGCATAATATTTCAAGGTCTCTTTTTCTTCGGTGTGATTATAGCAATTGAGCTGAAAGAATCTATAGAAAAAGCAGAAAAATAATTCATAGAAAATGGTACAAGTTATAAATAGACCATGTGAGCCAAATCCAACAGTAGCATTCAAAAGAGTGTACAAACAGCCTGGACATCAACACACATCTATAACCAAGTTGGAACGGACAGAACAAAAAAAAAAAACAATCAGAAACCAACTCAAATATTTACAAAGATGAGATATATCAGATTTCGAGACCAACCCAATTTCTAAATGGAGACGGTTCCCTAAACCTTAAACATTCAGGTGCTTGAAGTTTTGAAGAATGAGATTAGAAATAAACATTTTCATCTGTTGAATGAGATTAGAAATAAACATTTTCATCCGTTGAATGAGATTAGAAATAAACATTTTCATCTGTTGAATGATTAGAAATAAACATTTTCATCTGTTGAAAATTTGAAAAATACTCTACAAATAGAATTCAATTTCAATTTCAATTTCAATTGGGAAGGAAACGACTCAACAAGAGTTTGAATACATGACCTACTGCTCTCAATCTCATATCACATTGAATTATGTAAATCACCAATCAAGCATAAATTTAATTATATCAACCAACATCATGTTTGTTAAACTATAGTACCTTGCCGAGCGTGTTGGCAGACAGAGGGGCAATGACCATGATATCAGCCCACCGGCGAAGCTCGATATGAAGAACAGTATCTCCAATTTTTTTCCAACCAGTCCACTCATCTTCATCGGTGTACAGCACGGCATCCTTCGGCAGAGATGCTCGATCGATGAAGTGCAAAGAGGCCTTAGTAGCCACGGCCCTAACGTCGGCCCACTCGGAGAAAGAATGGTAGAGATTCCCAAACTTAATTGAAGCCACACTTCCACTGGCAGCAAGCAAAATCCTGGGTTTTCTCGGCGCATTATTGACTTGCATTGCCTCTCGTTCTGCATTAGCAGGTTCTGGATATGCCATCGTGCCCTCTGGAACAATAAATTCAACCTAAAATGACAACCGCATTCGAATGGTGAACTTTAAACCCTAATCGACAGCGAAATTGCTCGAAATTCAACTTGGGAATTCAGATTTCGAACTGGAAATAGCAATGGATGAAGGAAAATGGAACAAACCCACAAATTTTTTTCAGCAAATTGATGAAATGAGCATGATGATTCAGAGTAAAAACAAATTTGAATTGGAAATTTCGGTACCTGAAAGTTCGAATGCAACTCCTCCAAGCAATCCAGGGTTTAGCACCGAAAAGAACCCGAGAGAGAAGAAGAATGAAGATACCGGTTCACGCAATCGACTTTTTTCGAACGTTTGGGTGGCCATGGCTAGTACCGGTCCAAGAATAAACCAAACTAGTTTTTTTTTTTTTTTTTTATTCAACAAATAATGGAGAGTGGAAATTCCAACCCTAATAACATGGTTATTCATCTTAATGAAGTTATGCTATTTTTGGCACGGAATTAAGAACAAAAATAATTTAGTTCAATTTATACTAAAAAAACAATAATTTAGTCCATGATGTCATGCCTTCAAAATTTGAAATTTTTCTCTCCAATAATTATTGAGCTTGAAAAAAAAGATACATGGAATAAGTCAAACATTCGGTTTTTAAATTTATGTGGGTGGTGTCTATTAAAAAAAATTCTCCGAAAATCATTTAAGTCGGCCAGTTCGGTTAACAGATTTTATAAATTATTAAGGCCCCGTGTTGTCTCGTTCCTGCTTTTAGGAGCAAGTGGTTTGATAACCATTTGGTTTTTTGTTTTTGGTTTTTCAAATTTAAGCTTCTTTCAAAATTCCTACATTTACAATGTCCTCCATCCTCTCCACCATTTATCCATATTTCTTTAAGAAAGTATGTGAAGACCAACCAACTTTTAAAAACAAAAAAAAAGTAGCTTCCCAAAATTTGTTTTGTTTTTAAAAGTTGGTTAGATTCTCATACTTTCTTAAAGAAATATGGATAAATGGTGGGGAGGATGGAGCACATCGTAGGAATTTTGAGGAAAAAATAGGCTTAAATTTGAAAAACCAAAAACAAAAACCAAATGGTTATCAAACGGGGCCTAAATTCTTTTATATAATTAATGAAAATGATTGTTAAATTATTGCAAAATTAACTTAAATTTTAATGTGTTTACAAAAATTATTCCAGATATTAAAATTTATATAATGAATATATATAAATAAAATGAATTAATTGATCAATTTTGTACCATTTTTAGGGGGGTTTCATGTCTAAAAAAAATAGGCTAAAAAATTGCATGTACATCACAAAACTTAAAATAATTGCACGTATACAAAAAATAAAAAAATGGGTCCTTCAAAAATAGTGATTGAGTTCAATCGTAGTTAATTGATTGATTTAATCGAATAAAGGTGATGAAGCTCAATCACTTAACAAACTGATTGAACACAATCAAATATTGCTCACTGAGTTGAATCACTCAAAATTTATACCAACTTTAAGAAGAAATTGGTATAAACCAATTTTTGATTCTAATAAGGGTCATAAAGTAAATATACAATACAAATTCTCCATTTTTAAGCAACTTTATAAAAATCATTCGGTGTCATTTTTATGAAAAATCGACACCGACCGACCCGTTGAATACCCCGAATTTTTTGTAAAAAAAAAAAATTAGTATTTTTTTTAGTTTACTAAAAAAAGAGTTAGTTCAAAGGACGTGTATCTCACGCGATCTTGGTTGCCGTTATATATTTCAGAGTTTTCCATCCTATTTTATTCGCATTCTCAATTACAATTTCTGACCTTCTCCGTTTCTGGTCTCATCGTCTCCGATCCCCAGCCCCGCGTCCTGCATCCATGGCGTCGGTAAGATTTTCACACCATTTCTCTATGATCTTCATGCATTCTTACATCTTCCACTTTTAATTTGTTGAAGAACCTGAAATTTTCGCGCTATTTCCCGAATTAATTTGCGATTGCGTTCATTGGGATGGTCAAAATCGGTTGATTAAACGCCGATTGGTGATTAGGTTACGTGATCGCGGTCGTAGAATTTGGTTATTGATTAATCAATGGTGGGGTATTAGCATAGACGAGAAATTTTGGTTCCAATTTGGAGTTATCACAATTAATTGCCATTGTTATCTATGATTTGCTTTCTCCTTAGGTTTATTACAATTATCACCTACGAGCTGTTAGCTTGAACGAATTTTCGATCATGGTAGTCGGGAGTTTCTGGATTGGATACATAGGACAAATTGGATGTACAAATCCAATGCTAACATATATAAAAACCATGGGCTGATTCATTCTTCAGCTAGGTTCAATGCTTCTCTATAGTATGTTTCTAGGGAGCTTTATAATTGTTATATAGCCCTTCATTTTTATTCATGGGAACCTTTTCATTCTTTGGTTTTTTTAAAATAAATCCGTGAATGTTCAGATCGACTTACACTACATCGACTATGCTCATGAGACATACTTTCTGGCTTTATAATATTTAAATGTCAAGGAAATCCATAGAAAATTAATTCTTAGGTAGGTCGAAATCATAGGCGGACCTCTTGAGGGATATATATTTTTGTCATATATGTCACCCCCAATTTTTTTTTTAATATTCTTTTATAAGCGAAATCATCATTATTTTAAACCCCACATAATATTTGGCCCCCAATGTTTGTTGTCTGTAATGCTTATTTGCAGACTAAAGAGTGAAAAATAGCCCTTTTATCCGTCAATGTGCCCCATACATGAATTAAATTATGTCGTACGCACCCTGTTCTTCCTTTTGTCAATCCTTCTGTCTGCAAGAATTATTGTCGGCTACAGATTTGCAGTGTTGGTAACAAGTAATTGTGGGTTGTCCTTTAACTTCTTTACAAAAATTTGGGGTAGGAGGATTCGAATGTATAACCTTTGTGGTCATCATTCATATCTCTGGTTTAGGCATTTACCAATAGAGATCACTTAATAAAGTCTTATGTAGATATCATTGCATTATTGCAGCAGGACAACAAGGGTGGTCCACTGCCAAAGTTTGGGGAATGGGATGTAAATAATCCTGCATCCTCAGAAGGATTTACAGTCATATTTAACAAGGCCAGAAACGAGAAGAAGAAGACCACTGGAACTCCTGCCAATATAGTTCAACCACCAAGCAGCAAAGAACCTGTCCATAACAACGAAAACTTCCCTGAGTATCCTCCATCCAAGGTCTGTTTAATACAAAACTTCAGAATCAATTTGTTCTTCGTATCTGTTTTTTTTTTTTTTTTTTTTTTTTTCCTCTTTTTGACTTTCTGGGCCAGCTTTTGCGCACCTCAACCAATGTCA
>JBBMEF010000004.1:7791009-7819506 GCA_037832685.1 Sicyos baderoa
AGGCGGTATGAGGCGTCAGCCTCATTTTGTATTAAAAAAAATACATATTTAATTCATAAAATATAAATGTAATACAAAAAAAAGTAAATAAATAACTCAATATTAATGTGCTATAAAAAACATAAAAAATAAATTAAAGTAAACAAATATATAAAAGAAATAAGAACATAAAAGAAGCTATAGTAAATAGTAATAGTAAGAATAAAACATTAAGATTTTTTTTTTTGATATCCGTGACTGTCCGGGCCACTTTCGTGCACCTCGACTAATGTCACGTGACATACCGTCTGACCCTACAACATTTGGATGCCAAGGAAACTCGTAGGAAATTAATTCCTAGGTAGGTGGCCACCATGGATTGAACCCATCACCATATCCAAGACTCTCTTTGACCAATTGAGCCACTCCACGATGATTCTTCTTATCTTTAATAAGTTTAATATATATTTTTTGGTATTAATTGAATGCAGAGGAGGTGGTTTTGCTGTGGTTGAACACACAGTGGTTTCAAGATTTTGAGTTTGTGTAATCTGTTGTGAAAGCCCGTGAACTGTGAGAGCCGTATCCAACCGCGGACCGCCGGTTCCCAACAAGTTGCTCCAACAAATGATTCAATTTTTTTTCTCTTCACTTTTCACATCGGCTTTCATGCTTTATTAACGTTATGCAATAACTTATATCACATTTTATTCTGTTCTTTTGTATTTTAGTACAGGATGGAATAGATATATTACGACGTTAACTGAAATCCTACTTCCTCTATGGTTCATTGTTTTGTCTTTTTTATGTTCTAGAGTGTGTTTAGGAAAGGGAATGCTACTAATTATAGGGAATGAGAATCATGGAGAAAATAAAAATAGGTACAAGGAGAATAAAAAGTTATTTTAAGAAAAATAAAAAATAGTTAGTAGGAAAATAAAATAAAAAATGATGATTTTGAAGAAATATGATTATGAGGAAAATGATTCTGGGTGGCCCAAATATCGAGAATCCTCCTTTCTATTCTCCCCATTTCATTCATTTGCTGCATATACTGTCTTATCTATGTTTCAAAAGATTAAGGCATCGTTTGATAATCATTTATGTCTCATTTGATAACCATTTGATTTTTTGTTTTGAAATTTAAGCTTATTTTTAAAGTTTTCTATAATGTATCCATTTTTCCTTGAGAAAGTAGGTGAATGTTAACCAAATTTCAAAAATTGGAAGCTACTTTTTTTGTTCATAAATTTTGATTTGGTTTCTTAAAATATAGCTAAAATGTAGATATCAAAGTAAGAAAAAATGTATGTTGTACGCATACCAATAACCAAAAAGTAAAAATAAAATGAGGTATTGATTTTTTGTTTTTGAAATTTAAGCTTGTATTTATTCAAATTTTTACTTGTGATTACATCTTCTTTAAGGATGTATTCACTCTAATCGAAGTAATCTAAAATTATGAAAACTATGTATTTAAGTAGTAATTGTAAGTTTAAATTTAAAAAAAATAATAAAAAATAAAAAAGTCATAAGTTACTACCTTCTCAATTTTGTTTTTGTTTTTGAAATTATATAAGAAATTCAAATACTACAAGATGAAAATAGTTTTCAGTTTCACATGATCAAAATTGTGTTTCTAATCGCCAAAAGGTGCCGAAGTGGTCGAACAGACTACAACATTAATTTGATCTTAGCTTCGAGACTCACATGTGATATTAGTTTGTAAATATCCCCTATATTTTCATTCTTAACCTTAGGACCGACTTGGTTATCCCAAATATAATGGAGCGAAACTCCAATTTTCCAATTTCAAAAAATGTTTCTAAACTTTATGTGGTGTTATCTTACGGTGGAATGACTCTTATGGGATTTAAAATTGTAAATTAGCATACTTTATTTTTATTCTTATTCTTATAGCTCATGATCCTCCTTAAACTGACACTATTAAATTGAACAAAACAAAGGTCTGATTGTTCTCAAAAGCTCCTCAATATTGCTTCAATTTTTCCTCAGATTTTGAGCAAACTTAAAGCAAAAATCCATCGATCCTCTCTGTGAAATGGAAGTTGATCTTCAAACCACCAAATAAGATCGTATCTTAAAGCTACAAGATTATAGCCATTGTGTGTAATTAACTAGTCAATACATGAGAGAAACTTGGGTATAATTTACATTTTTTTCTTTGTTCAACGTAAATTATAGAAGAAAAGTGCCATCTTCTGAAAATCTTATGGCAGCTCAACCCGATGGAAGACGAGCTGAATATATCTTGTCTGCTTAACAAACAAATACTCAATGAAAAAGCCTATATATCTAGCAGGTCTCTCCACAAACTTCTTATGCAGACTGCTCGACTGTGGCGCCGTTTCCGCTCCCGCCTCCAGCCATTTCAGCCCCTTCTGTGGCGGTAAAGTTACCGTAGTGAGGTTGTTGCTGTTCAAGCTCGCTCACGGTTGTAGAGCCCGGAAGAATAGGATGGTCAAACCTGCACGCTGGCCCGAATTTGCAGATGCCATAGCGACTATAATACGTGCATACATTCTGGTCCTGAATATCAGATAAAAATTCGAAGAAGATGAGTAAACAAGTAAGCACAAGAACTATCCTTCTTCGGTTTTGAAAAACAATGCAAGGCAAATAGGTTAAAAATTTAACAAAAGCAATGTAAAATCATTCCCAATTGTTTCTAAACAAAATTATTAAACCCGAGTAAATTGATTCTTTTCAGTTCTTTGGTCCCTTGGATTGAACAAGGGGATCAAAGAAGTATTATTTAAAGAAAAATCTTTCATAAACAACCAGAAAATGAGAAGGGCAAGCTTACAGGTCTCAAAGGCAGGCCTTTGTCATTGAGAGTGCAAATAGGTAACTTTGAGATCCGATTCTTCGGATGGTGGTATTTGCAAAGAGATTTAAACTTACAATCCCCCGTCTTTAGAAAGTAACTACATTCGGGTTGACCAGGTCGTTCGGGAAACTCTACCACTTGCTGATGAGAAGTATACAGATCTGTCTCAGATGCTATATTGTTCACAACATATGTTGGAGACGGAAGCACACTGATTTCTGATGGATATATGGGAGCCTTAACATGAACATACCATAGAGGAAGTTAACTAAGAAGTACCATAAACAAAAATCAAATTATTCTGAAAAGCACATCAAGGCACAAGTCCTACAATAATTACTTTTCTTTCAATACCCCATAAATCTTATTCGCATGAAAAGAGGTAAAGAAATTGTAGTAAATGCCAAGATGATGCAGACGCGAAAAAAAAGAGGTGAAAGAAAAAGTAATATGGAAAAAAGGCAGCTTATAAAATATAGGTAAGCAGAAAATAAATCCAACTTCCTAGCTGCAAGTTGATCTTAGTTTGCAGTCACAAGAATTTTAACCTTTTTTTTTAACTCATAAAGATTTGTACCAAATTTTATGAAGGGGGACGTTTTGTACAAAGAGAATGAGAATAATTATGTGAGACACAAAGAGAATTCTATCTAGTCCTCGCCATCTCTTCAGCCCTCCGTGGTTATGGGAATAATAAAAAGTGTGTATGGAAAGAATAAACACATAGACACGGCTTATGGGAGACATAAAATTGAGTATGGGGAGAATGAAAAGCGGTTATGGAAAGAATAAAAAGTGGTTAAGGGAAGAATAAAAAGTGGTTGTGGAGATAATGAAAAGAGGTTATGGGGGAATGATTGTGAGATGAGAATCATTCATCATAATCATTTTCATTCTCCTTGCCCCAAACACTCCCTAAACGGTACAAATATCTTTTAAACCTGAGAATCTGAGATGAAGGCAATAGGGTACCTGGTATGCATTCCATTCTGAATCTTGAGAAGGTGGAATCATAGCAGGTACAAATGTGGTGGTTTCATTCAGCACCCTTGGCGAAGTCCACGATGCGATCTGTGATTGTGATGCACCTTGTAGGGACACTCCATTATTATATCCTGAAGGAGATTCAGGTATAGTGACAGTTGTAGGATCAGGATGATTAAACCTGCAGTTTGCTCCATACTTGCAGGATCCTGTGCGCATGTAGTAGGGACATTCTTTTTCGTCCTGTAAAAAAAAAAGCATTAGATTCTTCAAGATAAGTGGGATAAGAGGTCTATAAAGCTGATGATGAAAGATGGTCCTTCAAGACAGTAGTGAATCCAGTATTCAAATTTGGAAAAGTTTCATAAAAAAATGATGACAAAGTTACGAACTTAACTTGTCGGATTGGCAGACCTAGAAAGTTAAGCTCTAGAATTGGATTTTCCAATGCTCTCGGTCTTGTGTGGTTATATCTACAGGCATTTCCAAATTTGCAACCTCCGGTTCTCAAGTAAAACTGCAAATGCCTCATATGTGTAACAGTTGAGAGTGATATCAGTAAATCATGAATGTGATGTCACAAGGAAAATGAATAATTGACTATCGTGTGTACAGTAAACGAGAATTCAAGATTAAGAAAATATCATTCAAGTGCATCATTTCAACATCATGACTAATAACGTTTAACGAAAAAAATCATACAAAGCTTCAGTTGGATGCACAACTGAATTTGTTATAAACCAGACCTCAAAAATCATATGAGAAGAAAATTTCCTGTTCAACAATTGACTAAAAAGCAACATCAAGAACAAGGAAAGACTGCAGTAGACAGCAAACTTTAACTGTTTGAAAGTATTGTCTTAAATGCTATACCTAGGCACTACCACAAAAGAAATCTAAAACAAAAACTTCTAAGATAACATCAATTAACTAGTCATATAAGACTAGGGAAATTAAATAATCCAAGGAAACACGTGCTATAAAGGAATATGGAATATGGAGGAGGTAAAAGAACATGTGCTAGGGGAATGCATCAAACCATATCATTGTAGTAAAAGAAATCTAGAAGAAATACTTGACCTTGCACTCTGTCTTGCTTGCCTGCCCATGTGAATCATCATCATACTTAAATTTCTCAGAAACAACCTTTCAATATAAAGAAAATAAAACCCATCAAGAAGAAATAACATCCAAAAATAAATAGCTAGATTAACAAATGATAAAATAAAGAAGTGATACTTGCTGCATCTTTTTGCAGCTTAATCGAGCCACACAACAAATTAAATTCAAAATATTTAGAAGAAAAAAAGAGTTTGTCATGCCACATGGCAAACTATGGATGGAAAACTAAATGGGCTAAGAAAGTATAGGTGTAGCTAAGGATGTACACAAGTTTTTTCCAAAACAAATCTAAATGGTTTAAAACAAGAAAAACCAGAGATATGAATGATGAGAGAAATAATAGAAAACAAGAAGCCGATATATATATATATATATATATATATATATATTTATTGAACTATACACCAAAACAAGAGCACACATGATCTTTTCTTTTTGATATCAGTGATTGTCCAGGCCAGCTTTCGCGCACCTCGACTAATGTCACGGGACATACCGCCTGACCCTACAACATCTGGATGCAAGGGAAACCCGTAGGAAATTAATTCCTAAATAGCCACCATGGATTGAACCCATCACCTTATGCACCCCAAGGCCCTCTTTGACCAATTGAGCCACGTCATGATGGTTGCACACAAGATGTTTCTTGAGTCTTTGGGATTAGATCATTAGATTGACGAAGTATAAGAGTAATAAACGGGTCTAGACTTTACACCATCTTGGGTTTCTTCATTGACCATGTTGAATCTTTCAATGGAAACACAATACCTAGACATAGCTAAGAACCACATAGCCCCTCTGCCAATTTAATTTTGTTACTTTTTTGGATAAGAGTCAATTTAATTTTATTCTTATTTTGTAGATAAGTACATTTAAGCAATTAGGCTTTAGAGTACTCCAAAAAATTAGCACAAACCCAAAATATCAATTCTTCAACTCTCAGAAGTGAGTACATTTTAAGTATTATCATCATATAGCAGATCCATTCCATCTTTTTGCTAATATAACAAGAAATAGGCAGATGTCAATACACTGGTACCAGGAAAATCTCAGCTCAGATATAACTAAACAAGCTGATATACTTTACTAGCATCAATAAGGCTTAAGTGAAGACCACTTCACATTTAAGGTTAAAGAAACAAAGAAAATAAATATGATGATCATTCCAGTTAATTTGATTAGTTCAAGGCAGATTGCATCTTGAAAAAAGGGACAATTAGAGTAGTCTTAAGTCTTTGCAATCTACAGTAGTTGAGCCTGACCCATCAACATTAGTTGGCACCCATTTGAATACATTATAGATGTTTTTCTTTTATATCAGTTGATGTCTAAGCGAGCTTACACACATTGACTATTTTCACGAGATAAACTTTTTGATTTTACAACATTTGATTATCAAGTAAATTGGTAGAAAATTAATTACTAAGTAGGTGGTCACCATCGAATTTGGAACCTAAGCAACCAACATAAAGATGTAAGGGTATGAAAACTATACATGCAAAAATAACTTAATCTAGAGATTTCATATCAACAAACAAAATACACACCTGGTTTCTCTTTCGCCCAGCAGGGTGATTGAATTTGCAAAATGATCCGAACTTGCAAGTCCCAGTCTTAAGGTAAAAGGAACAGTCCTCAGCCTCTGGTCGTAAAGGGTACCGGTAGTTTCTCGCCCCCATTTCCCATTTCTTCTCAACCACACCGCCGTCGCCGTCGCTGTCGCCGCCGCCGCCCGCATCTACCTCCTCATCGTCATTTCCTTCACCTTCATCAGGATTCTTCACAGCTTCCCATTCCTGACCTTCGTCAAAATCCTTCGCCGCCTCGTATTTCCCATCCTTCAAATCCAATTTCTGAAGCTCTGCATGGATGCGATCATCTGTGGGCACATGCTGTGCATCAAATGGTTCAGGATCAAGAACAGAATCATGAAACTGAGGAGATTGAGACGCAGAAACTGGCGCTTCACAGTGATTAGGGATCGAATCGGCTTCGGACTGTTCCATTGTGCCTCACATTTGAGCCCCAAAAAACCCTAGCTACAGAAATTTAAGAACATGGAGAAAATGGGTATTGGGAAAGATTCAACTCTTTTGTAGCAATTGGTGGGTTCACACTTTAGTGAGAACTTAAACAAGAAAAGTTGAACCAAAAAGATTACTTTCTCTCTCTATTGACAATTTTTCTTTTTTTCTTTTTTTTTGAAAAATAAAATGTTGATGAAGAATATGAAGCCATAAAACTTCTAAAAAAACAAAAATGAAGCTATGGAAGAGAAGGAATATTGAGGAGCTAAGCTTAATTTGGAAGAAGGTTTCTACCCCAAGCAACTTTGAAGCTCATTAAAAACAATATAAATGTTTAAAGGTAAAACTTTCCAAAGGAATCCTTATGAGAGAACAAAGAATATTAAACTTTAAGCTCTTATTAAATTTCTCAAATTTCTCAAAAAAAAAAAAAAAAAAATCTCAAAAAAACTATCAACAAATTGAAAAAGATTTTTTTCTTTTTTTTTTATATATAATATCCACCTCATCACTTTAAATAGCTAAAAAATTAATTTTGTATAAATTTTATTAGTATTCAAATATTATAAAATCTGAGATCTTCTTAGAAAAGTTGAGATTTCAAAAGATTCAAAAATATATATATATATTAGTCATGTGTGGATAATGACTTTTGGCTTTCATAAGAAATGATTTACGAATCGTATTGCATTGAAGCTGAAAATGGTTACATAATTACAACGTGTTTTTATTGCTAAAAACAACTTCAAAATAGTTTTTTCGTTTTTGGCTCTCTTTTAGAATGTTATTGTGTAGTTTCTTTTTGCTCAATATCTGGGTGTTGTCTCATGTGTTTTGTTTAATTGTTATAGTCGAAGTGTTTTGTTACGAACTTGTGAAGAATTAATTGATAAGGGTCTAAAGTTTAGTTCAAAACGAACTGTTTCATGGTGGATGAAGGATTATTATCGGCTAGAAATTAATCATTCTTCATTTTTTTTGGTGGAGTCTTATTCTTCAATTAGTGAAATGGACATTAGATAACTCAGTGTGTAGATAGAGTGTATGTAAGGTTGGAAGCTCATTTCTCTTCTTCGATCAAAATCATAGCGCAAAATTTTAGTTTTACAATACAGTTAAACCTTGTTTTCGGTTTCTCTTATTTGAGTGGTCACGCTCCGATCTATGTCGGGTGTCTTTAATTGGTAGTTGTGGTTATACTAGATTTTGTTTGTTTAATGCTGTAATTACTTTTCAAAAAAAGGGGGGAAAAAATCCCTCAAAATAAGGCATGGAAAGGTGGACAGAAAGTCCAGATTCATACGCCAAACTTGTCTCCCGATGACTGATTTCAGCATTCAATTCCCCTGCTGTCATGAGATAATTGTATAACCATTTATTCATACTCCAAAATAAAAAATAAAATAAAATCATAAATAGTCATCGACTTTTGTATACAGAAAGAAAAAAAACTTACATATACTTCAACTATTTTTTTAGACTATAAAATTTTTTTATTAAAAAGAAAATTAATTAAATAACTATTGTGGATTGAATTTAATATTTTATAGATCTTGAAAATCTTCTTTAATTGCTATAGATATTAGTAATGATTAGTAATCATCCTGAATTAAACTTATAATCTCTTAATTTTTAAAATAATTGGGATGATTAACACATCAAAAACCATCTGCATGTCATGTGAACATGCAAATATAATATTATTCATGAGAGAAGTTTCAAATTAATATGAACAAGAGAGCCAAAAAAGGAAGTTACTTTCTCATCCATTGAAAAGCTGAAACCAAGAAAGAGGGGATGGAAATTTTCTCCATAAAAGTCAAAGGACTTTTATGACATTAAATGGAGAGAAATCAACCCATGAAAATGTCCTAAGAGCCATTTCTTCTTCATCAACTTGGAACAAATTCAACTAGTCAATATTTTTTTCATTGGATGAGAAAGCAAGTTCAAACTAGATTTCTAAAGTGTTTTAGATACAGTTAACATAAACCAGGGGTTGTGCCACCAAATACAACACCAGCATTTCAGACTTAAAAAGTAAGCCATTGCATCAATTTGGAAAAGGAAACTGCACAATTTTCCCAACAAATATCAGGATTACCTAGGCTCAAGTCCCACCTCTAGTGCCTCGCTTGTCCCAGGCGAGGCGCGTGTAATAAAACGTCTTATTGCGCCTTACGTGAAGCCACAGGCACTAAAAGGCGCACGCCTCATGGAATTTTTTATTTCCTTTGCGCTTTTTGTGTTTGAAATCCCTGTATTAGACCATTCAAAGCACGTGAAGTTTGATAGTTGAATATTATGTATGTTTTATATATTATTCTTGGTTAAAACTTCATTTATGTCCATGAAAAGTATTTTTATTGTGTACATATATATATATATATATGTATATATATATATATAATTTCTTGTGTTTTTTGTATAGTGCGCCTTAAGTAAAAAAGTCCTCACCTTTTGGTGCAATTTGCGCTTCAGGCTCCAAAGGGCCATTGTGCCTTACGCTTTTTAAAACATCGATTAGCATCTAACATTCATTGGAGAAGGATGTTTAAAGATCCGAGCAATTGCTCAGGTTACAGAAAATCAATAACACCAATGAACACAGAAAGCACCAACAGAACTAATTGTTACTCTGAATGGTATTAATTACAGGGATGTTCTAAACCTATCCCTATATCTAATCCTAAATCTGTCAATTGACCAACAGAATACTATTCATGCTACTAGCACATTCATCTGCCGCGATATTAACCTCGACCTTTCTTTGTTGAATGTCCTGTCTTCCGCTTGTGACGACTGAAATCCGACACAAATCTGAACGTCTGACCACATTCTGGTTCAGCACAAACATAAGGTCGGGCGCCTGTATGAACCCGGATATGTTCTGTTCGTGCCCATGCCCATTTGAAAGTCATCTTGCAGCCCTTCCATGGACATTTGAGAGGACGGTCGTCCATGTGTACTCGACGATGCTGCACGAGGTACTTGTGTGAGAAAAACTTCTTTCCACATCCCTTGACAGGGCAAATGTTTCTTTTGTGTAAGACAAGTTCTTGTTTTGAACTAAAATTCATACTGCAACCCTCGATATCACATAAATATTCAGATTCCCCTTCCCTTGCTTTTGAACCTCTGTGGCCTGCAGGAGTCTTCAAAGATGAAGCGGTCTTCGACTTTTTCTTACCAATTGGTTTTTTATCTTTCAGTTTCGCACCCGAAAGTTCAGTAGGCTTAGGAGCTCTTTTTCTAAGACGTGTGCTAGGTCCACCAGTTTGCTCTTCCTCTGATTCTAAATCAGTCAATTTACTGTTTCTCTTAGCTTGCTTACTGCGTCCATTTGTGGCAGGTTGTTTTGTTGGCTGAGGGGTCTCTAATTTTAAGGTATGGCGGCCTCCACGTTTTAGAGTTTGCGAGAACTCTTCTTTCAAAGTCTGAGAGGCTCCCCGCTTTGCAGGTCGCAGAATCTCTTGTTTCATTTGTGAAAGGGTCTCTGTCTTAACTGGCTTACTTCGGAGTACCCTCCTGCACTGATTAGCACTATCATCAAGTTTGTCTTCTGATGTATTTTCTCTCTCGTTGTATCTGGATTGCACGTTTCTAATAATCTTCCTTTGGTGCAGAAGAGAATTATCGTCTTCATCTAGATCCTCTGAAAATACGTTTTCGCTTGCAATGGATTTGGCTAGTTTGCTTCGAGGCATACTCCTATGCTGCTGAGAACTGTTTTCAAATGAGTCCTCTGAAACTGCATCTTCATTCTCGATAGTGGTCATCTTGCTTCTAGAAGTCCTTTGATGATGCCACAAAAAACTATCATCTCGAAGATCATGCAAAGGGGCATTCTTCTTAAGAACTTTGGTTTGCTTGCTTTTCGGAATCCTTCTATATTGCTTATGAGAATCACTCTCCAGACACTCATCTGAAAGTGTATCCTGTCGCTCGATATACTTGTCTATCGTTCTTTTACTATTTTTGCCACAATGCTGAGAAGAATTATACTCTAAGGAATCATCAGAAACTTCAGGTAGTATCTCACCCCATTTTGGCAGCTTGAATCCAGAGAACCCTCTGTGCTGCTGACGATCTCGAAAAGAATCATCTGAACCGGAGTTGTCTGTCTCATAATAAGCTTCCTCGTTGGTAATTCCTCCATGTTTTCTATAAGAATCATCCTCCATAGAATAATCTGACATAGCATCATTGCTTTCAACAATTTTAGATTGCTTGTATGAAATTTTATGATGCTGGTGAATACAATCTTCACCCGAATCATCTGAAACCATGTCGTCTGGCTCTGTAGGTTTGGCTTTCTTAGTTGCCCTGCTCCTATAAGTCATTTTTCTCTTGCCAGCAGACTTTCTATTCACCACAGTCTCATTTTTCTGGATATTTTCCAATTTCCTATCGATCTTCTCATCTGACATTGTCCAAGAAGGGACTGGGAGGATGTCTAAATCTTCTTCATGAGGATTTCTCTTTGCTAGCAAAGGATGAACTTGATTTGACATCCAAACTTTACCACACCATTTCCCTGCAACTACCCTTTTTAGCTTGCCAGCAGACCTCCTTTGATAGACTTTCGGCTTACCGGGAGAGTTAGCAGTACTACGGCCAAATGCGTTATAAATAACAGAGTTGAATGGCATTTGCTTACTATAAAGAGGAGAGTGACTAAGATTGGCACTATAAAAAAGATTAAGTCCCAACTTTACAGCCCAATCTCCATTACCTGGAATTGCATCCTCACTATCTAAAGCTAACCGAATCCTCTTTTCTTCATCTTCAGTAGCACTTCTGAACATTGTATCAGTCCACAGATGGTCAATACTTGATTCTTGTGCTACCAATTTCGCTTCTGCCTCCATCTTCGGATAGTCTGTAAAAAAATTTCAATGTTGCAGACAAAGTTAGATACAAGCCAAAATTTAAAGTTCGGCATAATATTCAGAAGAAACTAACGAGCTGCAATAATCATGATAAAAATATTTTTTTTATAAAAAAAAAAAAGTCCAAAACAGTATATTTCATGAACAGTAATCATGAGCATTTACTAATGGATGGACGTGCTATATTTGAATAAGAAAAAACAATATTATATTGGAAATTAGATGTACAAACATAAATAATCAGGATGGGTGGTTCGAGGTGTAGTATCAGCAATTGAGACTAATAACTCTAGATGGGCCCAAGACAAGTACAACTCAGAGACTCTTCGTTTAAAATAAGAAATATGATTCCTTCATTTCATTGATGGTATGAAAAAAACTAACACGCATCTCAAGAAGCCTCTTTCAACACATCATGATGGTCAGAAGAGGATAGCATCGATAATTAGAGGGAATGGTTTGATGACCATTTGAGTTTCCTCTGATGCTGATTGGAGAGAACTTGTGCAAGGAGAGGAACATTCACCTTCTAAGTCAGAGAAAGATGCTTGGAAGTAGTGAATTTTTTGCCTATTAAGTGTTCTTTTTTTCTATTGTCAGAGTCAATGGGTTCTCAAAATTCATCATCATAAAGGAAGTATCTCAAAAGTATCTTAACCGGTACATTATCTTTCTATTTTTTTTTTGAAACAAGGGTAACCACGCCCGTCTCTAGGCCAGGTACAAGGAGACATCGAAGGAATGGAAACACGAGAGGTGTCCACAAATTAATGTCACAGGTGAGTCTCGAACCTGGGACCTTGAGGGGAGCACACCTTCAAAGCCCAAGTCTTCAACCAACTGCACCACCCTTTGGGGATGGTACATTATCTTTCTAGGGAAGAATCTCCAAAGAAGAGGAAGGGAGGGGGGCAACTTGAAGAGATAAGAAAGGTCTTGGGTTGATGAAAGGCTTTTTTCAGTTTTCAAAACAGGGGAGGGAATGGGAGGCTCCAGGTGGGAGGCAGAAAGGTGTGCTGGACATTCTGTAAAGAAAAAACTGGGTTGATGGACGTGGGAGGTTTAGTAATAAGGAAGGGGCTGTCTGGTTGGATTTCACTGGGATGAAAAAAAGGGAGCCAAAGAAACAATTGATTCAAGGATTCAATACCATATTTTACACATTACAATATTATCAACCGAGAACAAAGAAAGAGGTCTTTCCTTTGATTTCTCATCACAAGAAACCTGAATGCCAAAACCCAAAGAAACTCAAACTTCTGGAGGGGCAACTCTCATCACATCGTAACACCTCAAGAGATAACAGCAAACTTACTAAACCACATAAAAGGTTTTATTGAATTATGTTAAGTCGTCAATCAACCCAAAAGCTTAAATTGATGGGTTGGAGAATATTAAATCATACCAACCAACACTACCTTCACTCGTAGGCTTGGAAATTTGAAAAATGCCCTAAAAGTGGAAAGAATTTTAATTGGAGAGAAAATGACCCGACAGAGACTTGTACTCATGACAATCATACCATGTTGAATTATGTTAAATCACCAATCAACCCAAAAGCTTAAGCTGATGGATTGGGATAAATTAAATTATATCAACCAACAGGTTTGAACGACAAAAAAAAATCACAAATCATAGGAAACCCGGAGAAGTTTTCACTTTTCAGGGAAAAAAACATAATGGTTATTATTATTTCAATGTGAGGAAGGTGGAACAGTTTAGGGAAATACGTTTATTCTATAGCACAAGAGCATGTAAATGATGAAATATGCACCTGGATGACAAAGTAAAAGAATGTGCACTCCTCCAATTGGGCGAAGTTGTTGTTCCACTTCTTTTGCATGCTCTAGACAGAATACATGCAACCTCGAGGAGTCTTCATCGATATCTGAAGCAAATGGCATTTTCTCAATTCCCACTGTTTCAGTGTTGTCAAGCCTTGGTTTTTCAGTATCAGCATCTAAGGAAGATTTTCCATTCACACGTGAACCTCGGTATCTAGTTGACAAGCCATTTTTGTTAATTGAACCTATGCCATCAGTTTCAAACGCAGAAGAACGATTGAACGAGTCTTTGGAATCAAATCTAGCTTGCCCTCCAAGTTCTTCATAGTCATTGACTTGGAAGTGCATTTGATCTGCAAGGGTAACATCAAATGACGAGGGATCATGATTTGAAGTTGCACTGTTTTTAGAATATTCACTTGAAGTAAGACCAGAATTCTCGAATTGATTTTGGTCTTCTGAAGCACAAATCATTAGTTTAGCAACATGTAAAGCAGCATCTGCTTCAGCATTATCCTCCTCAGAATCAGAAGAATGTCCATAAGTCAATGCAAGCATGCCAAGGGCAGAAGTCTCGTTCTGTTTTTCAGTACTTAAATTAGCTTCGTAATCGTAACTTTGATCTGGTATTGGAAGCTGGCGATTAACAGCCTGGACTGGGACATCGTACAAACCATCAGAGACACACTTTTGTCTTTTTCCTGCATTGGTAGCTAAATGAGCGTTCTAAGAGAGAATGGAACCTCAAAAAAATAGTGATTAAAAAATCCAGCAAGTACGATATTGATTAGTTATAAAACCTACCACTATTGCTAATCTGCTGAGAAGTAACAGCATGCTTATCTTTAATAGCAATCCCTTCACTGATTGTCCCAGAACCAACAACCCAATCATTAAAGAAGCTACAGTCAGCTGACATAAGGTACCTAGCAGCTTGTTCTTTGGGTTGGATGATGGCCACACAGGCAAAGCTTAAAATACCACACGTGACACAAGAAAAGAGCTTTTTATCTGATAATCCATCGCATTGAACGCTACCTCCTCTTTGATTGTTAGTATTAAAAAATTTTGAACTTGAAGTGTTACCCGTGTTTCTCTCAGATAGAGTAGAAGATAGTCTGTTAACTGAATAGAAACCTTGAATTTGATTCACTCCCTGGTTGTTTTCAAGTGTAAGATTATCATAATCAAAACTTTGAGGAGATTTGACTTCTTCCTTAGAATTGCAAAAACCAGAAGGAAATTTGGGTTTTTCTCTCAAGTGGGATCCAACGCGCAGTCTCGAATAAATTGAATCTAAAGAGCCTTGGGGAAGAAGTACAACTGAAGCTCCCCTTCCGAGAATGTCCAGCAGGCTGTTATTCTCTACAATATTCTGTACAAATAACTTTTTTATAACTGTTTCCCCTTCACCCCTTCTTTTATCCTTTAGCCGCGAACTTCTTGGTTCAGCACCAGTGCACAGAGGTGCTCTGTGTGTTAAAACACAAGATGTGCAAAAATGAGTGAGTGAAAAAACATATAATGGGAGGGATAAAAATCCAAGAGAACAATTTTGATAATGATGGAAGAACTTGGTTGCAACTATTGCATTCATTTTAGTAAACTGAACAATTAATTTCTTGCAATTGATTTCCCAATGACACAAGTTTAAGCCTTCGAGCATGTAGGAGTAAAATAGATTTGAGGCATCATAACAAATTTTAGCACATGTGATTAAGATTTTAACAAATTTGCCTTTTGTTTTTGCAATTAATTCCAAGAAGATAAAAGAACAAAGAAAGCAAGTGACTGAAAATGAGAGGAATCATTCAGCTCAAATGGACGTTGAAAACATAACAATACATTTCAACAAATCTACCCTAGGTTAAGACTTAAGTTAAATAGTAGTAAACGCTAAAAGTAGAAGGAAAAATAAACCTGGAACTTAGAGCAAGATCATATAACAACTGAAAATGAGAGACCATTGGAGGATAATTGATTGAAGCTCTACGAACTGCAGCATCTTTAGCAACCCTTAACCATTCTGGAGTTGCGATATTGGCTGCCTCCGCACAGTTAAATCCTAGAGGAAAGTATCAAACATACACAATACATGAAACAGATAAAGTTGTAAATTGGAGTTTACAATAAACAACAAAAGATATGAATCTTTTTTTGGTACTGAGAAACAAAAGAAATGAACAACAAAGATCAATCCATATGCATAATGAAACTATGGTGTTAAGCTTATAGAGACCTCACCATGGCTGAAACCTGTATGATACGCTCGAGGAAAAGTGACAACAAATTCACCCGCATTTTGCACTAACCTGGTGGAAATGAATTAAAAAGGTGAATATACAGATCTGATACTCTTAAGACCAAATGATTATACAAGGAACTTCAAGAAATATACTACCCAAGGTTGGAAGTAGAAAGGTTAACATAATGCTGGTTACCTGCAGCATGGAACTCCCGCGCTAACTAGAACTTCAGGTGACATCACGGTGGTCTTCTCACCAAGAACAGCAAAAGTAACTGGATGAGGAAAAGAAAAGGAATTGATTATGAATAAAATCCAAAACTTCGTATAAAAAAATGAATAAAATCCAAAACTGATGCTCTATATTTTAAGGCCAAATTATAATTGTAGTCACTCCACTTACAACCTTAAGTTATTAAATGAAGACAACTCTAGAAAAATTCTTTGTCGTGGAAGCCAAACAACATGACAAGCAAACATTGATTGTGGAAAGAGAAAAGAAGAACAAGGGACAATTGTTCTACTTATAACACATGTATGAAAAAAGTGGAAACAGGTAATAAGAATGATCAACCTCCTGAACCGCTCTTATAATCAAAACTCAACTACAAGCTGCAAATGGGGCAACCATGACTAACACAAATTAGAGAGATACAAAACAGAAATTTGAACAAGGAATTAGTTGAACATAGTTATGAGGGAAAATACCACCCACGTGTAAATGCAAAAGGGAAAACAAAACCCATGTAGGCAATGATGGATGGGAACCAAACAGGTATTTGGTTAGTAGAAGCTTACAGTTTATACCTAAGCAATTCAAGTAAACTACAGAACCTATCAATGTGATTGGTCAGACAAGCAACAAGGCTCAAATTTTCCCTTGAACAGTCGAATGCCGACAGCACATACACCTTGTTATGAGCTGGATAATGTTGAAAGGAATATCTCATTCAATAGTGTGTGAAAATGTATTCGCTTAAAAGAACATCTTCAGTTGCATTAATCCAACTTAACAAATGCCAATCAGAACAGCATCCAATAGCTTAACTTGACAAGTGTAGACTAGACTAAACCCAGGTGCAAATTAGTGGTGAAGTTAACCTGTACTCTTTTTCTTCCTATAACCATTGAAACTACAAGATAAGGGAAATTTTGAATATTAGTTCCCTACTTCAATGAAGTCATCAACTCACCAAGGGGGTTGATTTCACCTCCATATCCCTGAACCCTAACAACCTCCTCGAACGCCACCGCGGCATCTCTCGGTACGCCATACCACGTCTTTCCCGCACCCGTATGGAGATAGTTTAAGCTATGCAAATCATGGTCTTCTACATGCCAAGCAAACCAGCTAAACATCATAGCAACATACACCATTGGCGAGGTAACTCCTGGAATTTCTTCCTTCATAAACTTCAACAGAGACCCTTTCGCCCTAGACACCCCCCTCATGTTCCACGCAGTCTCACCAAGCGTCATCCCTTCCCCTGTATCCCTAAACCTCTTAGCATTCACCGGCACAAACGCCGAACCGGGCATATCATTCGCATACTCAACCGAAAACGGCTTGTCCAAAGTTGCCCTCCAGTAGAGGGTCTCGATTTCCAGAGGCGAAAGCCCTCCTCTCTTCGCACATTTCTTCAAATAGCTCTTCTCAAACCCCTTAGCCTTGGCCTCAAATTGCTGATACGTGTAGCACTCGCCGCTCTGCCACACCGGCTTCTGAACCGGGCGGGTTTTTCGCGGGCAAAACCCGATCTGCTGCTGGCGAGTGGTGAATGTAGGCGGAGACTTGGAATTACAGGGCGAACGAGCAGCAAGCGACTTATTGAAATTGAGAATTACAGTTTTCTTGGGCGAGGGAGGAACAGGGGGCACGATTTTGCAGATTCCGAACTCGGAAGCCTCCTTTTCGATCTTGAAAATGTATGAAATCGGATCTTGAAACTCAGCCAAAGTGGGGTGGTATTCAGGAGCGAGAGGAAGGGTTTTGAGCCAGGAAAGTACCTCGTGCGCCGCCTCGGCCGTGGCCGCCATTAACGCAAGCGAAGCTGAAGGAAGAACTGCAACAGGGTTACAGGGTTTTTCATGCAACACCCATTATCAACGAACACGAACAGAATCGAAAGGCAACAACAACAATCTTCTCACATTCCTTGCTCCAATTCTTCGGTTCTTCGAATTGAGAATCTTGCAGAGTGAAATTTCCCCTGTTTTTTTTCAGAGCCGAAATAAATAAAAAAAAAAAACTTTTTTATATTTTGGGGGCAGAGGAGAGAGAGGTTTGGAGTAGAGTAAACATGTGTGAATGGCGGATTTATTCTGGGTTTCCGATCGCTTCTCCAAATCCTATGTATTTACGCTTTTGCCACCCATACTTCTTATTTTGTAAAATGACTCCACAACTTCGTAATCGCAATTCTTTCAAACAAATTAGCACTTATGTTTTTTTTTGTAAAAGATATCTAAACAAATAAACAACAATTTTAATTTTTTAATAAGTTAAAAAAATGGTCATTGCACCATAGCTTATTCTACATCATTGCAATAAGTCACAGGTTCAAATTTCTTGTCCCATTGCATAAGTAACCAAAAATAAAATATCATTGCACAAGTAACCAAAAATAGACTCATACTAAATGCCAAATGGAAATCTATTTCTTTTTAAATAAAACAAGAATAACAAAAAGAGGGTAATTAATGTGAAATTATATATTTTTTTTAAATGCCATTATATCAATAAAACTTCAATTGTTACTATTCACTTTGATTATAGAGTTCAATTATAATCCCATCGATTGAAATGAAACTAATATTGTTAAATTACAGAGATCTATTAAAGATAAGTTCAAGTCGTTAAGGAGGGTTTTGGAATACTGATAGGTTCAATCTATGTTGGTCATCTAACTATAAATTAATTTCCTACGAATTTCATTGACATTCAGTGTTACAAGGTCATGTGGTATGTCCTATGACATAGTCGGAATATGCACAAACTAATTATCCGAAAAAAAAAAAAATTATTGCTAAATTTGAATAAGTGATTCCCATCACTATTACTAATAGACTTCAATAAATGACATCAACACAACAAAGAAATTGGGGATTAGAAGACAAAATTGAAAAAGTGTAAACATTTTGTTATATATACAAAAATGTTTGTAAAATTGCAAATAAATATTGTTGGAATATATACGAGGTATGCTTTTTTTTAGTTCGATTGAAGGTTTGAATCAAAGTGCAAGGCACTTAATTGGAATTAAAATGTCGATGACTTCATTCACATAAAAAGAAATCATAAGAAAAAAACATTGTAAAAGATAAAAGAGCAACAACTTTGTTTTATAGCAAAATAAATAATTCAAATGTATGTCTTAGAAATTAGATAATTAACAAGGTATTTTTAGGCATTGGCATGAATGTCCACCAGCCGGACATTAATTAAATTGCTATAAATACCCTTTTATATTTTCCACTCTCTTTCACTCCTTATTTAATATACTTTTTGTTATTATTTAATATTTAATATACTTTTTTAAAAAAACAAAATTTTGTCTTAGATGTTTGACTATTTAATTATATTATTTTTTTATAGAAATATTTCAACTATAATAAAATTATGAATTTTAATTCCATTATTGTCTATTGATTAAAGACTATTTGTTATAGTACTTAAAAATTATTTGTGACAATAATTGAAAACTCTTTGTAATGTTGATTGAAAATTATGTGTACATTAATTAAAAAAAAACTATCTATTACACTAATAAAAGTCATTAAATGCTTGAATTTTAATTTAAGGAATTTATTTCATTTTGATTTCTAAACTTTTAAATTTAAATTAAAATGTTATCCTAACTCTTAGAATTTGTTTTATTTTAATTTCTTAATATAATTTTAAAATGATGTACTTAAAAATAAATAAATTAAAACTCTTCCTTACAGTAATTTTCTTGTTAACTTTTGTAACAAACTATTACTCAATTTGTAGAGAAGAAAGAATTAATCTTTATTAGTATTCTCTATAAATTTTAGAAACCTGTTGTTTTTTATATTAAAATTATTACTATTGAATCAATATTCGTTAAAATTTATTCAAACTTATCCGATAAAGAACAATTTGTTTTTTTTAAGTATATAAACTAAAGTTTGACATTTAAAAAATTCAAAAATTATAATGAAATAAATTCCAAAAATATAAAAAAAAATCATAATGGTATTATAAGCATATTTAAACTTTCAACAAGTCAAGTTGAAATTTTGTTGTTAAGGTCCCGTTTGATAACCATTTGGTTTTTTGTTTTTTGTTTTTGAAATTTAAGCCTATTTTCATTCAAATTTACTATAATGACTTCCACCTTTCCTACAACGTATCCATCTTTCCTTAAGAAAGTAGGAGGATACTAACCAACTTTTAAAAATAAAAAATAAACTTTTGAAAGATACTTTTTTTTTTTTCTAAAGTTGGTTAGTATTCTCCTACTTTCTTAAGGAAAAAATGAATATATTGTAAGAAGGGTGAAAGACATTGTAGTAAATTTGTGTGAGCATAAGCTTAAATTTCAAAAACTAAAAATAAAAAATCAAATGGTTATCAAACGGGGCATAAATTAAAAGAGCTAAATTTATTGATTGAATTTGAATTTATATTTAGATAACTAACATTTATTTATAATTAATTTTTAAATAAATAATTATTATAGATTAAACTCACTACCAATCAATTTTCTAAGGCTCTCGTTCTCTTGATCACCAATCAGCACAAGATAATTAATGTGAAATCACATTTTTCATTCTCTTTCTAACTACTTTTTATTTCTCTCCAACAACTTTTCATACATCACATCATTATTTTTCACTATCATCATATTCATTATTATATTTTCCCCTTAATTATTACCTTTATCCCAAACTCAAATAATCATTCTCCTCATAACCAATACCTTCACCCAAACACAAACAATCATTCCCCTTCCTATTCTTCTCCTCATTCTCATTCCTTCCTTAATCATTACCATTCTCCTTGCCCCAAACACATTCGTACTTACAGAAATTAAAAAAAAAAAAAAAAAAAAACCATGATCCAACTTATTAGTCCAATCAAAACCATTCAAATTTATAATTGACGGAAATGAAACTAAAAAAATCGTTCAAAATAAAGCTTTCTAAACTCGAGAATCTACCTTCACGGGAACTAGAGAGGAGCAATATGTCTTAGCTCATTAGGCAACTCTGACGAATTTCTAACTAGAAGGGAGAAATTTCAATAATAATATAAACAAATTAGCATAAAAGGGGATGAAATAATCATGGGATTCCAGTAGAGTCTGTCCACCAATCATAGCAACGAATTGGACCCATGAAAACGACTCCATGTTTCTCAATAGAAACTTGATTACCCCAAGCAATCCCAACTGGTAATAAACTCAAGAAAGCTTCATTTTGAAGCCTACAATTAGAAAAGGTGAACTTCAAGAGCACTGTTATCAAAATCGCAACGTACGATTCAAAACGAAACTTACCCGAAACGATTCAAAATGCATTTTTGATGAACAAGTATAATGGAACAGAGTTCCCAGCAGCATTTCAGTTTCATAACTTGTGTATTCATACAATAAAAAAGTAACTGCAGGAAGTGTTGATACCAAAAAAAGAAATGACAACTATATAATAAAAGGGGCTTCTAATAACTTACTAAATGAAGTAGTTAGTTTTTCTGAGATTCAGGGCTAGAACTGGCTTCTGATAGCTCAAGAGAAACAGGGCAATGATCACTTCCGTAGAAACCTACATGAATTCAAGATTACTGTCAAAATACTATATCACTCGGTCGGGTTAAGAGATAAAAGAGTAGACAAATTATATAGAGGTATTTGGGGCAAGGGGATCAAACCGGGTATGGGGAATAATCTCCTTACCCACGTTTGGACCACCAACAATCATTCCCTTCCTAATCACTATTCATTCCCTTCATAATTTCATTCACCCATAGGCCATAACAACTTATCATTCCTCCCCTCCTAAACAATATTTGGATCCCTATAATCATTTCTGCACCCAGACATCGATAATGGTTCCTTACATAATCATTCCCGACATTCCAAGCACAATTACAAGTAATGGTTTCCCTCAAACACAAATAATCATCCTTCCGTGTTTTCATTCTCCATAATCATTTTATTCCCCTTGGCTCAAGCGTTCATAAGCACTATTTTGTTCCCCATAATCATTCCCGCACCCCAAACACAACTATAGGTCTTCATAACCATTCTTTCCCCAAACGCAGATAATCATTATGCACCCAGACATTCTTGTCCCATAACCATTCTTGTCCCAAACATAGACTCTGTAAAAACATCTAAACATCAGTATTGTTCTGAAAATAATAGGTCCGGTCCGGTCATGAGATTCCCAATTTCCTGATATTACTCTAAGCTTAAGAATCGTATAAAGAAACATATATAATATAATGGAAAAGAAACAAAGTGCACCTTGTAATTCAATCCCTTGCCCATGCATCTCACATGAAACAATCCTATCTACGAGACTCTCGGAAACTAAGAAATAGTCAATCCTCATCTTTTTGCCTCGATACCTGAAAAGATGTGCAAATTTTTTAGCAAAAAAACAGAAATTTCATAGATGGGAAAAGAAAACAGCTTTAATTTCCTACGGGCACCGACCCTAGGAATTAATTTCCTACGAATTTCTTTGGCATCCAAATGTTGTAGGGTCAGACGGTATGTCCCATGACATTAGTCAAGGTGCACGAAAGCTGGCCCAGACAGTCACGTTGAAGCTAAGAAGAATAATATCCAATTTTGGCATGGATATCACAAAAATGGGAATTGTTCTCCATTCTTAGAAGAGCAATGGAAATCGGATTCCCCATCTGAATTCCTTTCTAAACACGATGAATAGAATTAGTTGCCTAAAAAGAACTTGCATTCATTTTTAATTTTTAACACATTCGCAAATAAGGTAAATTAGGTAGAAACACAATGATATTAGATCTATTAGATGCAAAAGTCTTTTAGCAGTGGAAGACTTGTTTACTTCTCTTGGAGAAGTAATCATGAAGCCACAGCAATGCCTAAGAGGTATAAATGCCCTCCTGGATAATCAACACTCCCAGTCCCACTTGATAACCAGGCAAAGAGGATAAATGTATACTATTCTCTTTCAAAGAGAACTACTGCATATAATGGTTTGGTCTTCGTGAAGAAGAGATGAAATCCGATTTGATCATAGGTAGCAACAGATTTTGTTTTCCTAACTAAGTAAACTTGCAAGTACTTTCTATACTGGTATTGAACATCATACTGCTGAAACTTTTTCAAAAGAATGTAACAAACGCTCATCTCTAGTATCTAATAATATTGGAGGCGTCAATAGGGCGGGATGGAGGCAGAGATGCTTACAGCAGTCTTCATCCTCACAAATTTTAGAATCAGGAACAATGGAAAGATTCATGGGAGTAATACATTCCATATCCATATCTCAAAATTAAATCGCAAAATCTTTTTATCTCTATTTTAACTTAAGACAGGTTAACCATCCTGAACATTATCTGTTACCACCTCCCAAAAAAATAAAGAAACGAATTATTCGTCTCCATCTCCACCCTCGTTTGGAACAAGGTATTTGTACCCTGTTCAGTGTGCTTACCTAGTTTAATCCATCCCACCTAGTAAGGCTCAGAGTGCAGATTTGATTTTAATTACAACGTTTTCACTAATGTCTTATAAGCACTTTAAATTAGCAGTAAATTAAAGTGATTCATGCCGTGTATTTCTTACTTTCCAATGGGGTTTCCGGACCATGAGAAGCCCCGCTCCATGTCTTTCTCGTTGTGCAGGAATCTATATGCATCTATCAGCTTTCCCCTGGAACATATATACAACAAGGCAAAAGACAACCAATTTACCAAAATTACAAGAAAAGAAACCGCAAAAAATCATATTTTGTGTTTGTTAGAAATTTATAAAACCGGTTGTTGTGTTTGCTAGTAAATCAAAAGGTCAAAAGAGATAGAATTGGGTGAAGTGGAAGTTGCAAATGATAACTAAAGATGAAATCGTTTCTTATCCAAAAAAACTAAAGATGCAAGTTATGACAACTTGACACGGCTCACTTTTTAAATGGACTTCCAACCCTCAGCAGCAAAATAATTAAGAGGGCAGATTAAAGTGTTTCTAAAAGAACGTGTTGAGTTATGTTTAATCACCAATCAACCCAAAAGCTTAAACTAGTGGATTGAGGTAAATTTAATTATATCAACCAACACTCTCCCTCACTTGTGGGCTTTGAAATTTGAGAAATGCCCTACAAGTGGAGCAAAGCCCACAAGTGGAATTCAATTTTAATTGGGGAGGAAACGACTTGGCGGGGATTCGAACTTAGGACCTCCTGCTCTAATACCATATTGAGTTATGTTAAATCATCAATCAACCCAAAAGCTTAAGCTAGTAGGTTAAGGTAAATTTAATTATATTAACCAACAGAACGCTAGCAAAAATCAACCAAAGGGAACTTTTATATTGAAATTCCTTACTCTTTCAATAAACCACTGAAGCGCTTCCTTTCAGCCATAGTAAATCCAGGCTGCCCACAATCCTGCACGATTAAGAAACTAATCACATAACTTTCATTCAAAAATAAAAAGGAAACTAATCAAATATATATTGGGGAAAAAACTACTATACTAAAAAAATCTTGAACTTGTTCTCGGCCTTATTTTAAATTTTTAATTCTCGATCTCATCATAAAATATTGCATCCCTTAGTCAATGACTTCGATTAGGGAGCATGATACAATTATTCATCCTCTCATAGATTATTGATGGGATGGCTATCATTTCAATACTCTATATTGCGACCATACAACTGAATAGAAAAATAACGTTACATACTTTTAAACAAAGTCCAAATAATAAAGTATATCCTGGTATTTTGAAAAGTGAAAAAAGGTCATTAGTATTAATAGAGAAACAGAGACAGAAATTTATGAAAATAGGGGAAAAGAATATGGAAGAGTGTTGCATGAACCTCCTTATTTGGGGGTATGTAGCCATTAAGTTTTGCTGCGCTAAAAAAATCTGGATGGGTCACATCAATCTCTTCATGGCTGCACAATAAATTTAATGCAATAAAATCAAAATTGAGGGATTCTAAACACAATCTATATGTTTATTTTACCAACAATTGAAGGTAAACTCTTTTAAATAAGTCTTAATTTGAACGGGTTATCATTCCAAAAGGTAAGCCGTTTTTTCAGATGCTTGATCTTTCTAGCTACTTTCATTGCATTGTATTGTATTCTTCGAACTTTCATTGCATTTTTTTTTAATGAAACAGGAAACATTCTATTCATTGAGAAAATGAATGGATAGTGTACAAAGAAAGATACAAAAATAGTAATAAAAAATACAAAAGACTTCAAAGGAAAGCAGAGAGAAAACAACAGAAATAGCAATGAATTACTAAGCAAGATGAGATGGCTTCTTAAAAAGTTTTCTTTCCTTAGAGACAAATTTGGATCTGCAGGTATGCTCATGATTACCAATGAATTACTAAGCAAGATGATAAGCCAACTTCAAAAGTGAGTTAAGTTTAATTCATGAAGGCAGAACAATATTATGTCTGAAAACTGGTAGCAAGAACCAAGATAGAACAACAGGAATAGCTTAACCTCAAAATGTGAATAGAACATAGTCTACATAGATGACCATGTCAATGGAACAAATTGAAAGATCAAGGAGTGGATCAACATTGAACACTTATGTAACATTCAGATTAATCAAGAACACTTACCTAACATTCAGGTCACCACACCATATAAGAGGCTTATCAGAAGATTGGAGGACAAAGTCCAAAATTCTTTTATCCCATTTTCTTCGCCTTTTAAAAGAGTTCTCTTCTTCCTTCCATCCATTATTTGGTGAATATGTATTCAATAAACAAAATGTCTCGAATTCAGCTAAAATTACACGACCGTCCACTTCATGCTTTGAAACTACAAACAGAGGCACCTGTAAGATTTAATAGCCCTTCCTCATGCAAATGGAAAAACAAATAAAATATCCCTCAAACTTAGAACATGACTAGACTGATTTATTTAGGTCTCATAACTATTTACGTCCATAAAAAAGGGGTCGTGGCATTTAAAGAAAAAGTCAAGAAGACAGACATTGTAAGTGTTGAAAGTTAGGAAGTTTTTGTAAATATATTATTTTGTTAGGTTTGTTATTTTGTTATTTAGGTTAGTTTTTGAAGGAGTAAATCTAGGACTATTGGTTGTTAGGATGTATATTTATTATTGCATTTTGAAGGAATAAAATTAAGAAAACTGAAAGTTTTCATGGTATCAGAGCTCATAAAGCCCAAACGGGTATCGGTCCAATAAAAATGAAATTGAGATCCGATGCAAGATTGGTGAGCCCAAAAGAGGCACCATCTTGAGGGGGCATGTTAGGATCTCATAAATGTCTCACATTGGAAAGTGGGAGAGTCCAACATCAATATAAAAGAGATATGAGTTACTCCCTTTATGACCAATTGGTTTTGAGGTGGAACCCCATATTCTCTAATAGTAAGACTTGGAAGTCCCTCACTAACATAAATAAGAAAATGAAGAAACCAAGCATATCTTTTTTATTGACAAAAAAATCATATTGTTCTACTATCAACTCAGCAATTCTAAACAACCTTGCAGCAGAAATTCGAGTCTCCTAACCCACTATTGTAAAAAAAAAAAGTTTAATTTAAGTTCAAAAAAAGGATACTTTCTAGAGCTACAATTAAAAAGTAATAGAATAGTCTTTTAATTGACAAATCATAGGACTACAGGAGTCACTTAGGAATCAAGACAACAATAATTTTCCGTGCATCACAAGAGCCGAATCTCCTAAAATTTATTCCTAGAGGTAAATGAATGCATGAATGCACATTAGATGACCTCTCCACCGTCAACACCAAAATTTTAAAACTGGTTAAATAAATAAATATACATATATATATATATATATATATATTAACAATGCGGTTCATTCAATCTATGGATTGGAGATCGTTTCTATAGGCGGTTCATTCAATCTATGATGATCACTTAACTAGGATTTTATATCCTATGAGTTTCTTGTCCACAAAATATAGTAGGGTCAAACAATGATGCAAACTCATCTGATATTCATGATACAAAAAAGAGCTAATACAAAAAAAAGCTAATGAATGATAGAGTTTAGGGTAAGGCAGAAGCATAGGATGATTTATAAGGCATCATCAAATACTAGAATTTCCAACAAAGATGAGATCAAGGCAACCAGTTTTCTGCAACGAGTCTATACATAAGAAAGAAAACACAAGAATGCATCAAAGCATCAATAAAAGAACACTACATCAAATCTTTCAATACACCAATGAGAGAGAATACCTATTCTGTCTAGATTGAAGAAAACCTTTTTTGGTTGACAACACTTTTTTATAATCAATGCAGTCCCAGCATACTTAGAATCTGAAAGAGACCACCAAACACGATAATTTGCAAAGGGGGGACTGGAAAGAGCACGCATCAACATCTGCATGATTTAAGGGTTGTACAATAAGTAATTATAAGAACTTTCCAGATTCAAGAACACTGATTTATCAGCCATCAGAATTAGACTTGAACACTAAAATTTCAGTTAGATTTGAATTTCAAGACAATCTATAGACTTTCGATGGGTTCTCAAGTCTCTATTAGTCACCTACAATTTGCAGACGACACTTTGCTTTTCTCTAGAATTGAAGAAGATTGTATTGACAGATTATTCAAGATTATACATGATTATGAGACCTTATCTGGTTATTAACTTGAATAAATCTGAAATCCTGGGCATCAATATTGAGGAAGGGGATTTGAACCAAATGGCTGCCAGATTTGGTTGTAAAAGGGGTGACTGGCCAACCAACTACTTAGGTCTTCCATTACATGGCAAACCTAAATCTTATACTTTTTGGGAACTGATGCTTGAGAAAGTCGAGAAAAAGATCTCCTCCTGGAAGAACGGCCACATTTCAAAAGGGGACATGCTTACTTTAATCAAGGCCACACTTGCAAATCTACCAACCTACTATATGTCACTTTTTAAAATGCCGAATAAAGCTGTTCAACACCTTGAAAGACTGATCAGGAATTTTCTATGGAAAGGAAACATTGATAATAGGGGTTTGCATCTCATTAATTGGAAAGTGGTCTCTCTGCCACAGGAACAAGGTGGGCTTGACATTGTGAATATGAAAATTAAAAATGAGGCTTTATTGGCTAAATGGATTTGGAGATATAGTATCGAAAAAAATGCCTTATGGAAAAGAACTATTGATGCTAAATTTGGCAATTCAAATTGTATTAACAAACCCGCCATGATTACCAGTAGCAGGATTTCTAAGGGCCCATGGAGATCTATTTTAACGATGAGACAAAAGACCCTTGACAATATCAGATACAAGATCAGAAATGGAAATGATACTCACTTTTGGGAAGATATCTGGATACACGACTCACCGTTGGCCACTACTTTTCCTCTCATTCATTCCATCTCCAATAGCAAAAGGAAAGTGGTGAGTTCTTTATGGAA
>JBBMEF010000004.1:7819606-7843017 GCA_037832685.1 Sicyos baderoa
ATAGTTATGAAACTCTACTTAATTACTGGAGATCATTTATTTGACTCTAAGTAATCTATACCTATATTTTGTAATTTTATAATCAATGAAATTGTTTCTTATCCAAAAAAAAGACAATCTATAGACTTTCAACTCGGCTATTAAATTAAAGAATTACTTTAGGATTAGGACATTTATAAAAAAAAAAAATGATAAAAATATCTTATCCTAAGAACAAAAATAATAAAAATAGATCATTTATGCTCTTCTTTGCATTCATTGGATTATATTAGTTCATCAAATAAGTTTTGGAACTAATCTTCACATGCTTTACTTAACAAGCTTATTCATGTACAACTTTAATAACAGCACACAACAAGACTAAATTCAAACTGTCTCCATACTCGTTAGTCTTTCATTCCTGGCTGATATATCCAGCTTTCTAGCTCATTCAGAAACCTCAAATAATAAAAAAGTAACTGAAAACATGTTACCTGCTTCTCTTCCCGTGATGTGCTTGTATCATCTTTCAACTCTCCTTGGTTTTTAGATGCACCTTTTGAGCCTGATGCGGGAAACCTTACTTCCTAGTGTAAACAGAGTCGATGGTAAGGTTACAGTCGATGCGGATAATTTGAGTTTTAGGTAGTTAGTTCTAGAAGATAATGTATCAGATGAACTACTAGAATAAATAACTCTGTGTCAGATGGATTAATCAAATAAATAATTAATCTGATTTATTTTTTGAAACAAGGTAACCACGCCCGTCCCTAGGCCAGGCACCGGAGACATCGAAGGAGTATGTCACAGGTGAGTTTCGAACCTGAGACCTCGAAGGGAGCATACCTTCAAAGCCCAAGCCTCCAACCACTCTGCCACCCCTTGGGGACAAATAATTAATCTGGTTGAATGCAATCCATACAATGTCATATGACAGTTAATACTAGACTACGGGAAGTGAAATCAAGACAGTGTCCCATGAACTTATCAAATGATTCAACAGACGGCACGACTAGAAAACTAAAATCATCCAACCCTCCCTATACATCAACACTCGAAGTTTATTATATTTTTTTTTGAAATCGGGAAATCGGAGCTTCACTCTACTATACTCGGGGTAACCACGCCCGTCCCTAGACCAGGTGCCGGGAGACATCAAAGGAATGACGATATGGAAGGTGTCTACAAATTAATGTCCTAGGTGAGTTTCAAACCTGGGACCTTGAGAGGAGCACACATTCAAAGCTCAAGTCTTCATGCATTTGTGCCACTCCTTGGGAACAACACTCGAAGGTATTTATCGCATGTCCGTTCACTTTTCTTTCACTACAAAGTTCTAGGGAAAGTAATTTGATCTGCACCTTTAAAACTGGACAACTTTATGTCCTTGAGAATGTTCAGCAAATTTTTAAGCTAGCCTAACCTGGATAAGTCAGGCTATTCCATGAGCTTCCTTGCAGAAGAGAGAGGGAAAGAAAGAGGGAAGATATAAAACAGGGCAAATTAAGCTTCCCGAAGGAGTGGCGCGGTAGTCCAGGACTTGAGCTTTGAAGGTATGCTTCCCTCAAGCTCCTCGGACTTATCACACCAGTGCTTGGCCTAAGGACGGGCATGACTATAATAGAGCGAAGTTCTGATTTCCCGGTTTCTAACAAAAAACAGGAGTAATCACATCCAAGTGACTCAAGTTACTACTTCCTTGCAACCAGAAACATAAAACAAATATAAATCCTTCCAGACCTAAGTAACTGAATGAATCAGCACATTCCAGTCATCATCAACTTCTCTCAGCCCAAATAGTACATTGCCAACTTCATAAAACACAAATCCATGAAATTAAAAAAAAAAGGAAAAAAAAAAAAAAAAAAAAAAAAAAAAAAAAAAAAAAAATCAGCATCAAACTTGGAACAATGTAAAGCAAATAGGGCATTGACGCAGAACTCACTTGAACGGCAATGACATCCGGATCAAGATTAGTGACGAACTTGGTGAATTCCGGCCAGTCGTTTTTAACGCGGAGAAGTAAACTATTAGCATTCCAAGTTACAAATTTGAGAGGCTCTTTCTTGTCCGACGCTGATGCTTCCGAATCATCACTGTCTTTCGGCGACGGTGAAAGAGCCGCTTTCTTCGCCGAGCCCTCCTTCTCTATTGGTTTGAAGAAGCGTTTCATCCTTGGCTGACCTCCAATGGCCGCCGTATTATACTTCGCCGGAGCTTCTGGTTTTCGCTGAAACCTCTTCACTCACAGGCTGACGTCGTCCAGTCGCTTGACGACAAAGCGTTTATACTTTTTTCTTTCTAGAAATATATATATATATATATATATATATATATAATTTCTTTTTATAAGAATTTTAATTTCAATCTTTCTTTTTTTTTAGTACAAATCTGGAGAGGGGGATAAATACGAATTCTCGCGAACGAACTAATGCTAATGTTAGACTGATTTACAATCGAACAATGAAACTATTGCGTCATTAATCTATTTAGTATTTTTTTAGTATAAATTAAAGGAATGAGTATCAACAAAGATTACATAAAATACACGATTACTCACAAATAATATGCGAGCAAAATACCGATTTCCGAACTCAAATTCGTAACAGTAAAATTGAAATAGATTAATATTAAACAAGATAATCAACTGCGTCATTAATTGTAAAATTGAGAAATTTGTTAGTTGATTTTTATCTCAACAATTTTAATTATAACAATTTTTATTTTTGTTCTAAACCATTATTTTCTCAAAATTTTACCATTTCTTTGATTTTTTCTTTTTTCATACAAAACAAATCCACTTAAAATTATAAATTAGTATTATTTTCTTGTTTCAGTTTTTTTTTTTTTTATTATTCACACTCATTTCAACTTTTAAACTTCAACTATTTTATCTCCCATGAAATCATATATTTTGTTTGCAATGAATTTTTATTAAGGTAGAAGAAGCATTCAATTATCGATACAGTGCAACTTAATAATTTTAACATTTTTAATTGATTATGAGTTCAAAACACAGTATTAGTTCGAATTGCATACTTAAATATTGTTAAATTAAGAAGAAAAAGTCCCAAGGGAGAGACTAAAGATTAAGATTTAATAACATACTTAGACAATGGGATGGCTACATTAAATAAGTAATATATCTATCATACCATCAGAACAACAATCTCCTAAGTTATACAAACTATGGACAACCATACAGTTTCTAAGAGAGAATCAAATATAAAACAATGCTAATTTAACCTATGGTTCTGATTATCACATTGATTCCATCAAGGAAGTTACTACCTGGGGAGAAATATCCAGGCAGCACCTAAAATGCTACTTTACATTTATTTCCTTGCAATAATTTTCTTTTTCTACATCCCAATCTCAAAATGAAGATGCAAGATGCAGCCAATCGCAAAAGTGTCAATCTTTAACATGACACGACGATAAGCCATTGCATAATCGAGATACAGCTACTGTTTTAACCATGTTCGACTTAGCCGAATCGAGTAACGGATCAGCCTCGAAAGCCTTCTCAAAACAATACTTGGCCTCCTCCCATTGACCCTCGGCAATGAACACTAATCCTAGATTGTTAAATGCAGGAGCATAACCAGGTTGCAGTTCCAGAGACTTTGAAAACATAGCTTTGGCACGTTCGTACTGCTTTTGTTGTCGATATAGATTTCCGAGGTTACAAAATACGGTGTGTGCTTGTTCTGCGGCCACCAATGACAAGGCTTTCTTGTATACTTCTTCGGCCTGCGTCGGGTTGTCTGAGAGTTGCAACGCAATACCTAATGATGCACAAATATGGAACAAGATCCGCTAATGAGAGGCATTGAGCAACAGATTTAGTAAATTCGACATTAAATTATATGGCGTACCTAGATTTGACCATGCATAGCTACAGTTCTTGAAGCGGGAAATTGCAGCTTTGAAGTATCTTTGTGATGATTTGAATTCTCGCGTACAAAGGCTATGAAGGCCGAATTGATGCCACTGAACAGCATCATCTGGGTCCTCAGCTATTGCCTAAGTTAAGTAAGGCAATACCCATCAATCTAACAAGATTACTGATAACAGATGATGAAAATATACTGAATATTTTAATTGTAGACTTCCAAAGATAAAACAGTTATCTGTACAAAGATTTCCCACAAATATGTACGTTTTCCATCAGTATGCTGCATTGCTCCTTGTATTATACCAAAAAAAACAAAAAAAAAACAGATTCCTAAAGTTGGAAATAACAAAAGTCTGGTCCAAGTCCTTGGGAGTTGGGCGGTTCAACGGAATTCAACCACATAGAAATTTCTGGGTTCAAAGTCGTTCAACTTTATGCCATGAAGAAGACGAAAAGCTATGCGATGTAAAAAGAATAAGCATTGATAGATGCTCAGAGCCTTGTAAAATATTTAATGATGTGGTTCTAAGATAACTACTAAGGTGGAGTATTAGAGACCTACAAGGCTGGAGCTGTATATTCCAGCAATGACTAGTAAGTAGTAAGAATAGCTAAAATGGGGATCGCTCACAAGTCACAAACTTCAGAAGAACAGCTTCAATTACAACACATCCCCAGAAAGATCAACATTGATCCTAGAACTGCTTCATTGCAAGCATATGGGGAATTCATTTTCTGAAACTCGAGGAGTAAAAGCCAACATATCTAGAAAAAATGAAATTATTTTTTCTTAACCTACACTCGAATTATTAAAGAATAGTCGAAATGCAGAAAAAAGTGCAGGTACACACATCAGTAATTGATTTAGGAGGCTATCAGTAATTCGGACGAAAATTCTATTTTTTGTCAGTCAGACCATACACAGACCAAGTGAAAATTTATGGCTAAGCACGGTTAAAAGCATACTGTTTTCTGGTAAATAAAAAAGCCACACTCTCGTAAGTAGCTCATTTAGACCATAAATAGGTCCAGAAACTGAGACTGATACCTGATTTAAACTGTAGACGGCTTGTTCTTCCACTTCTCTCAGTTCACTCTGATCTGTACGAAATCCTGCAGCAATTTCATGTTGAACCTTGTGAACCATGGAAAGCCCTGCCCATGCGACAGGCTGATCGATTGTCAAGCCATCTCCATCTCTAACAATTGAGGCCATTTCATTTCCAGCCCAGGACAGTTGCTCACTACGATCTTGAGACCTTTCTGCATCCTTAAGTCGGTGCATAGCTACGGCATATCTCATAGACATACAATTTGGCTCCAGTTTTGCTCCCTGTTGGGTATTTAGAAGAGGAAAGAAAATTAGCTAATGTGAGGCCAAAGCATTAGGACCCTTCCATTAATCAATTCAGACAACCATGCAAGGTAAAATTCTGCCATGGATTCTTGGGAAGATTGAAGATCCCATCTTTTCTACAAAACTAGACCACATAAGAAGAAAATATTTCTGCAAAGAATTGAGATCAATGAGCACCTTCTCCAAACACTTGGCAGAACTTCTGTGATCCCCAGTCATAAAATAAGCATTAGCAAGATTTGCCCAGACATGTGCTGCTTTCGGATCTACCTTTAGAGCCGCTAGCAAACATTCCTTGGCAACATTCATACCAACAACCTTATCATCAACACCGCCTTCACCAGCATTTGCTCCAGCACCTTCAAATTAAGTTAGAAGAATGAGTATTAATCAAGGTTCTAATAAGTAATCAAATATATATTATTGGAATAAAGCGATGCTCGAACACGTCCCAAATATTTACAAAGTAAGAGGGAAAATAACAACAGTTTCTTTTTAATATGTATGTCTATTAAACGAATAAACCACTCTCAGCACATACCTACAACAGTAGAACCATACTTGCACAAAAGAAAAGCAGCATAGTTGATGAGAGCGGCAGGATGGTTTTGATCTTTCAGGATCAACTCTTGAAAACATTTTTCCGATAGTTCCAAATTTCCACTACAACATATGTTCAACAGTAGTATTTACTTAGTATGATAGTATCAATAGAATTAGCACATTTCTCAAGGTAAGAACTTTTTGCACAGTTCTTGATATAACAAGAAATTGATGATTCTGTACAATATCAGGATAGTTATGTCCAGTTCTAGTATTAATTCGTTAACTCCTATCGATTACAGTAACTGACGCTAGTAGAAATAACTGACGCTAGTAGAAACCTGAAGAGACGCTTGAAAGTTAGTTATCAGACAAGCATGGACAGTAATTCTTATACCTTTGAAGATAAGCAATTCCAAGGTTTCCAAGGCAATCATAGTTGTTAGGGACAATGGACAACAAGGATGACAACACTGAAATGGCACTCTGGATATATTAACATGGGTCCACATTAGTTTCTAAGAGGAGAACAATCTTGGAAGGAAACAATAATAAATATGCACCTTCACTCGACCAGTAGTAAGAAGTATCAAGCCTAGGGTATTCCACACAGCTGCCTGTCTAACATCCGATTGCATAGAATGTTTAAGTTTAGAAAAAATCTCATCAAGCTCCTCCTGTTCAAGCTCTTTGTCTGAACTATTATCTCCTGTACTTTCTAAAAGGAGACACTAGACAGTTCATAAAACAAGTGAGCATGAAATGATCCCGTAGTAATATCTAGAATTTACAAAAGGAATGAAGTATAGCCTACGAGAATAGAAGTAGGGCAATATGCAGGTATACTTTTTTTTTTTTAATAAGAATCTCAACTTTCATAGAGAAAAATGAAAGAAAATCATTTTCTTTTTAAAATGCAAATATAATTTTTCACCTGTGCATGATGAAGTTGGACCAATGAGAGCAACTCTGGCCTGTGAGTCTCAACATCACTTTGTAGTAAGATCTCCTCTGCCTTCTCGTATGCTAATACAGCCTGAAAAACTACCACAGTTTAAGTAATATAAGAACAAGAAAAGTAACCAAAACAGATACAATGTGCAAGCCAAGCAACCTTTGGTGGCTGGCCCAACCTCTGGTACATCAGGCCAAGAATGAAATGTGCGTGAGCATTTTTTGGCATCTTTCTTGCTACATGGACTAAACCCTGCAGGCATCCAACAATCCAAGTAAATAGGCAGTGACATTTTGAGGACTAATTTCGTATCATTGGGGGGGATGTGCCACAGATGCATGTACCGATTCTATTGACTATAGAAGAAGCTTCAATATTTAAGCAATGAATAGCAGATGGAATTTCGGCTACTGCTAAAAGAATGGGCACAAACACGGCCCACGGGACAAGGACATGGACACTGCAATACGTCAATTTCTAAAAAACTAGGAGTCCCCAAGGGGTGGCGCAGTGGTCGAAGGCTTGATTTTGAAGGTGTGTTTCCCTGAAGGTCTCAAACCTCAAGGTCTCAGATTCAAGACTCACTTGTGATATTATTTTGTAAACACCTACCGTGTCTACTAAATAGGATTGTAGCTTGATGGTCAACCAGACAATCTTAAAATTAGGTTGATATTGGTTGGGCTGAACTTGAGATCGAAACCTAGTTGGTACATTAAAAAAAAAACACCTACCGTGTCTCCATTCCTTCAATGGATTGACTAGCGGTGTACTCTCAAGAGAAAAGGAATTAGTCGGATATGAATCATGGCAAAAATTTATTCTATCAGACTAGTAGTGTACTCTCAGGAGAAGATGAGTTAGTCTGAATGTTCGCTAGACAGATTAACTATTTGAGGGGAGGCTCGATCTTTGTTCAAGGAAAGATTAAATCCTCGGGTGGTGAATACATAAGGCGAGCCCACAGAGAGGTTCGGTGGAACTTTTTTCGAGGGGAGGATTGTTGTGATACAAACAAAGTTGTTCCAAATCGGTTAGATGGAGGAAAGATCATGTGTACATAAATAACCATTTCAATTGGTGTGAGGCCTTTTGGGTGAAACCACAAGCAAAGCCAGGAGGGTTATGCTCAAAGTGGACAATATCATACCAATATGGAAATCCTTGCGGTAAGTGGTTGGCAGTTGCTGGTGTTATTCATTAGGGTTTCCAAAGTTCACGATTTTTGTCCTTTTTAAAAATTTAAATATTTTGTGTCCTTGTTTCAAAATTTTCTCTTGCCATGTCCCAGCCGTGTCCAAGACCAAAAAAAAAAAAAAAAAAAAAGAAACGTAAAATAGCGTGTAAGATGTGTCTGAACATAATTGAGTCTGACATGGACACTCGCTCTAAAATGAAGTGCCTATGCTTCATAGTTTGCTAGAGAAAAGGATGCCAAGTGCAACGATACAACTTTTTTTTTTGGAACAATTTCATTAAGAAAAATCAGACATACAAGAAAATAAGGATGAACCAACAATTCAACCTTCGCAAAAGGTCAAAAAGGAAAGAAGGTTAAATGTCTCTTCTTTGAGTTCAGGAAATATGATATAATGTAACTCGTGAAAGAAAGAAGAAAGAACAAAATTACACTCCCATTGAAAGGATTTATCTTAAAACACTTCCATAAGTCTAATTTTAACTATGTTTTTCATCCAAAAGGTAAAGTACAAGTCAATAAAATGTCTTATTACACAGCCGGCATCTCAAATTAGGAACCAAGCAGAATTTGTCAATGATAGGCTGCCATTGTATAGCATATGAGACGATGAAGAAATTACAAGTAAATTTGTCTGATAGAGGTCTCTTAAGTAATTAAATAGCTGGAGACTCTTATGAAGTTTACATTCAGCACGAGATTTTCTTAACAATCTTTTATTTGTTCCTGGGAATCACATGGCAAACAATCCAATTCATCGTATTGAAGTTGCAGGAGATACAACAGTGAAAGAAATAGGTGATGTAGAGAAAACAAAAGGTTTATATGAGAAAGAAACCAAATGTTGGTGAAACTCACAGTTTTGAGGCTGCTGACTTTTTCTTCACGTGAAGTTGCAACGCCTTGACCTTGTTGATCACCATCTGCATCAGCAGCAGAATCAAGAGAGTACTCTACCTTACTATTTCTTGAACGGCACTTTGCTATTTTGCCTACACGTCTACCTTCAACTTCCATCGCATTAGAATCCTTGCAAACTGAAACATTTTTTTCTTGATTGCTCTCATCCATAGATAACCTAAAATTACAAGTTTGTTTCAACCAGGAGTCTCAAAATATCATTAAAATACCTTAACCTTCAAGCAGGTATTAACCTATAGGAAATCCTCAGTTCTAAATGGACATTTTTGTGACAAAGAAAGTGAAGACATTGATTAGATTTCAGTTTCCATATTTGATGTATCTTTTTTTTTTACTTATCTTGGACTCTGGAGGCCCATAGTAATCCAGCTAAACCTCAGTGTCAATAGTAAGAAGAGACTTGAGATAATATAACATGTCATGTGACATGTCACCATACTATTTTAAATCTTTTTGTGGGGGATATAATGGGAACATGAAGAGAGTTTAGGACGTTTAATTGAATTGAATTTCAAGGAGGTTAGAGATCAAATTTGAAAATATGAGAGCCGTATTAGCTTCTTGATTACAGTGACCTCTGCAATTGTCCTAATCTTTCGTGACGACTAGTAAGATACCCTTTCTGTCATCCAGCTGTGTATGAACTCCTAGTTGCTAGTGTTCCCCCAAAAATTGTATAAGTTTTTTGGGTGCAATGCCTCTGTTTCATCCAAAATAATAATAACGATGATGATGATTTCATGCGGTACCTTGCTTTTCAAGACAGACAGTCGATGAAATGTTATTTTAACGCATTTTCTTCTAAACCTTGATTTACTTCCCACCTAGAAATACAGAAATCCTAGCGTAGAAGGTAATTTGAGTACTTGACCAGCAGATAAAGGGCGTAGATACATAAAGGGTATCAGTCCAAAGCATCCTTTGAATCAGTGACAAGAAGGTCAGCAACTTCTTTAACACTTAAGTTCCACCAGTTAACTAAGACAATGCAGACAAATTATCTAAACTACTCTCAATCAAGAAACAAGAAACAAACGGCACGTTTGATAATCATTTGATTTTTTGTTTTTGATATTGGAAATTTAATCCTACAACTACAACTACTATTCCAACATGTGGTTTTCATTACTTTAATACCTACATTCTACTTATATTCTTAAAAACTAAACCAAAATTCAAAAGCTAAAAACATAGCTTCCAAATACTTGTTTTGGATTACAGAATTTAGTTAGAATTCATATACTTCTTTAAGGAGGGATGGAACCATATATAAAGAATTCGAGTAAATACAACCTTAAATTTCAAAAACTAAAAACTAAAAACTTAGGCCCCGTTGATAACCATTTGATTTTCTGTTTTTGATTTTTGAAATTTAAGCCTATTCTCACTCAAATTTCCTACGATCTGTTCCACCCTTCCTACCATATATCCATATTTCCTTAAGAAAGTAGGAGAATACTAACCAACTTTTAAAAACAAAAACAAACATTTGAAAGCTACTTTTTTTTTTTGTTTTTAAGAGTTGGTTAATGTTCTCCTACTTTCTTAAGAAAAGATGGATATATTGTAGGTAGGATGGAACACATTATAGTAAATTTGGGTGAGAATAGGCTTAAATTTCAAAAACAAAAAACAAAAAACCAAATGGTTATCAAACGGGCCCTTAAATTTCAAAATTCAACACCAAGATTCCCAAGCTGAATTGATCTCCATTTAGTATCCCTCTAAAACAGCAAGGGAAGGAAAAGGAGAAGAATAAACAAAATCAGGAAGAAAATCTGAAGCCTCCATAACCAAAATTTCTAAACTAGGTTAAAAATGAAAGATAGTGCGAAAAGGAAAGTGACCTAGAAATAGTAGAAGCTGAAAAGTGAAGGGAACTGTCTTCGTCCATTTCTGGAGGATCAACGTTGAGGTCAGCAAGAACGACGACTTTAGAAGGAAAATCCTTCTTCGAATTCTCATCGTGGGAACTGTCCGAGGCTCCATGTTCTGTTTTGAGAGGCATTTTCGGAGCGGCCGGAGCTTTTCTGCGCTTAAAGACTTCGCCTGTCGAACCCGAAAAGCTAAAGAATGAAAGAAGAAGACCCTTGTTTGGTTTCCACCACCTCTTAGCCTCTCTTTGGATACACAAACAACCCTATAAAAATAGTATTATTATTTTCGAGATCGAACTCATAATCATGATCTTAATTGTTAAATTAAATTACCATCAACGATCAAAATTATTTGTCATTCTTCGTTTTAGTATAAATTACTGCCATTAAGCTGTTATGTAGTATTTTTATGTATAATTTTGAAGTCAACAAAATTCCAAAAAATTACATGACATAATTTGATTTATAATTTAAACTCTAATTAACTAGTTACTATCTATTTAATACATGAAATTATATTACTCCTTTTGACTTGAAAAAAATTGAAAAAATTTATAATAATAATAATTTATGTGTATTTTTAATTAAAAGATTAAAATTACTTTAACTCAACTATAAATATTATTATTATATAAAAAAAAATATATTATAAGTTTAAATCTTTTATATTGTTTTTAAAAAAAAAAACATGAATTTAAGAAATAGTAATAATGAAATAGAATATATTTTTTTAGTTTTTCTTTTAAACCAAAAAATCGAAACTTCTAACCTAACTTAACCATGTTATAGGAATAAAATAGCTTATTTTGTTCCAACATAATGACAAAATAGGGGTTTTATTATGGGTTAAAGGCTATCTAAAGCTTTAACATTCGGTTGTTGAGCTCTTCCATTTACTCTCTTCTATTATTAGATTATTTGTGTTCTAATAATTTTATTTAAAAAATTAAGGTTTTTTTTTTTTTTTTTTTTTTTTTTTTTTTTTGAGAATCACTCAAGGATTAGGTTCAAAACTCACTTGTGAAACTATTCCTTCGATGTCTACGGTACCTGGCCTAAGGACGGGCGTTGTTACCTTATTTCAAAAAAAAAAAGAATCATTCAAGGGTTATGTCTATAAGACCATAAATGAAGAACAAACTTAACAACATTTGTAAAGTCAAAAAAAAAAAAAAAAAAAAAGATCGCCGGGCTGGTTACTGCATAATTAAACTTATAATTACTTGAAACCTTATGATCGTCGGCGGGTTAAAGACGATGAAAAATCACCATCATTTCCACATCCAAGCTGGATCAAGCTTTCTGGTTGTAGAAAAAAAGATTAAGGTCAAGCTCAAAAATCATTAAAAATCTCAACTAGTCTGAATCTTGTTTTTTTGGAAACCAAAAAATCGAAACTTCACTCTATGGTTTAGGTATTTTTGCTTCTATTTCTTGAACTTTTATAAACTTCTATTTCTTGAATTTATAGTTTAACAAAATTATTTGCACCCAATTCTTGTGGAGGACCAACGAAAACAAACGAGAGAGAGAAAAAAAGGGTTCCTGTCTAAACAACATGAGATATCACAACAACATTGGCCTAAAATTCTGATGAAAAAAAAAGAAACTGAGCTTTATACAATGGCAGGGGCATCATCATCATATTATTATATCTCCTATCATGAGAAGGAGGGAAGGAAGCAAAAGACCCGTCATCATATCTCTACTCCTACTACTACCTTCAGATGAGACGAGCCAAGCTCGCTCGTGAGCGAAGTACCGGGCCGACAACATGCATGAGATAAACAATCTAAAACTCTGTTTTTCTTTCCCTTAGGAAGCTGCAGCAACAGATGATCCAAAGGATGGTAAGAGCCATCCTTTCTTCTGGGCGTGCTCGACGTAGGAGGTAAACTTCTTGCCTACATTTGGAATGTCGAGTGCAAGATCATCGAGGCCGTCTTTGATCCTAGAGAAGCCTTTGGTCATCTGGTTGGTGGTGATCAGGCCCACATTGAAGCATGCCTGCAGCAAATCTAGAATCCTGTCATTCTTCTTCTCCATTGCCATAATCAATGCCTTCTTTACAACCTCGTGGTTGAAGAAAGGCATCCCTAGATCACGGATACACTGGCAAGCCTCGCTCACGACTCCTCCACTCTCGTACTCCTCTAAGAGCTTCTGAATCTTGTCCTTGGCATCCTCCACTGCCCAGCCTGTTCCACCACCCCAGCATCTCAAAAGCCTCTCACCAGCATGACGAGCAGCAATCAATGATCGGGCAATTCGCACGGTCTCACTTCCTGTGCAATTCGGGATCAACCTGCTAGCAATATCCTCCAGATTCAGAGGAGCCAAGACATCGTCAATCACAGCTCGGGCTAGAAAGAGAGCAAGTTCATTTGATGCATCCAAAATGTCTAGCGCTGTATCTTCTGCAGACTCCAGTAGCATCACGAAACCATTGACTATATCCTCTGTAGAGAATATCTCGATGTGAAGAGCTGAAAGGAGCACTGAAGCCATTTCTTTTTCTCTGTTTTTCCTATCCATTGCCAGTGTAATCAGTTTCTTCAAAAAGATAGGATTGTACTCAGGAGCACCAAGATCTTCTAAGCTTCGTAGTAACTCAGGAATGTCGTCGGAAAGAAAATATTCATGAATAATAGTCACAACCTCTTCCTTATAGCGTCTCAACTTTACGTCTTTAGATCCAATAATATCCACATCCACATCTTTATCTGAAGATTTCAAAAAGGAAGCATCAAGCCAACCTTCAGATATGGCCCTTGGGATCAAGGATTCGAACAAAGACTTAGCTGATGGAATATCAAGAGCAAGGTCATCAAGGCTCTCAGCCAGCCGAGAAAATCCCTTAACCATTTGACTCGAGCTTATCAGACCTTCCTCAGCAGCTTCCTTCAGAAGCTTCAGTATCAGAGGCTCAGCTGTTCGGATCTCCATGGCAAGAATCAAAGCCCTCTTCACAACCTCATGATGAAAGAATGAAACACCCAACTGTCTTATGCATCTGCAAGCCTCAAAAGTATCTCCATTCTCAACATATTCCCTTAAGAGATAGGCAATCTTTTTCTTCACTTCCTCAACTGTAAAGTGTGTGCTGCCGCCCCATCTTTTCTCCACAAGTTCTGCATGATGTGGAGCAGAGAGATAGCTCTTCTCAGCAGTTTGGACGGCCCGAGCCCCTTTAGATGATTCAGGCAATGCCTTCCGCGCCCTGGCTAGAAATGCTGGGGGAAGTATGTCATCAACTACAGCACGAGCTAAGAACAAAGCAAGGATATCAACTGCATCCAATATATCCACAGCAAGATCATCGACTGATTCAAGTAGCATAAAAAATCCATCTCTTATATGGTCAGGGCTGATGACATCAACATATAAAGCTGAAAGCAGAACTGAAGCCATTTCCTTCTCTTTATCACGTCTGTCCATTGCCATAGATACTAGTCGTTTAATGAAGTAAGGGTGATAGTCACTTGAGCCTAAATCCCCAAGATCAGATGCCGCCAATTCTACAACCCCAGTACTAAAGTATTCCTCTATAATAGATACAACAGATTTCTTATAATCATCCAAGGGGTCTGATGTAGTGGACCCAACAAGTTGGTATGGTTCCTATTAAAGATAAAATGACAGACAGATTAAATACTTAGGTTTGAAAATAATGATAATATAAAAAGCTTATTCAACAATACCAATCCACTAAATGCAATCTCACAAGCGTGTGTACCATTACCGGTGTGAATGTTAAGCAGTACATGGGCAATCGCCCCAGACTCCCAAGTACCATTAGCCTCATGAGTTTCCCAATCAACAAACCTCAAACCTTAGTATTCAGCTACGCTAACTTCTCTGAGATTTATGTTTACAAAAGGACAGATACACATGTGCATTTTATTGGGCAATCATACACAAGAACAGAGAATCAAATTCCAACTTAATACTGAAATTACCTCGCCACTGTCATAGTTAGGATCATTTCTGTCAATTTGAGAATCGCCATCAGTGTCAAGCAATTTACCCCAGGTGCCCTTTCCACCAGCCCCATCTGTAACATCAGTATAAATACTAATGGTTAGAAATGCCAGAACAGGACAAGCTGCTAAATTATGAATGATGTCATGAATAATTTATCAAGTAAGGACTTCACAACTAGTGGAATTTTCATTCTAAATGTACACTGCGAGATGGCCAAGGAGAAAAGGGAAAGGCAAGGCTGAAAATAAATTTAGATCCAGCAATATAATCGTACAGTTAAATACCACAGCCTGCACACAAATTTCACATCCATAAACAAAAATGCTTAAGGTGGGGGGAAGTGGGTCCAAAAGCAACTCTGCATTGTTTTTTGTTTTTTTTTACTTCCCTTTTCCGTATTAACCAAACCATGCACTCAAAAGCACTAATTATTAAATTTTGGCAATACAGGGATTCTCAGAAACTGGTACAGTTGAAAATCACATCAATTAATTTGAAAACATTCGGAACAGAAGATGATGGTACATACATACAACATCCAGTAGGCAGTAACAATTCAAGTATTAGATCAATATTCTGAATTCTTTCCTATCTGCTAATGAAACGTTCAAATATAACAAAGAGTTAAAATTGAAGGACCCTCTAAAAATATCAGTAAAAAATTATATTTCCAAACTCTTCAAACACCAAGACTACAAGGACGACAAATGAACTCACCCTTTTTCACCCTAATACACTTCCCAGAGTGTGTTCTACGCACATGTTTCGCACCAACTCCAGGTGCTGGTACCTTCCCACCAGCAGGAGCTTTTATATGATATTCAGAAAGTAAGCCTCTGGGAGATTTGGGAGAGGATGATAAAACATCCACATTCTGACTAGCTATTTTCAGCACTTCCCGCTGCTCTTCAGTCAAGAACCCTTCATTTGAGGCCATTTATGCTGGAGATACATGCATGTTAATTATAAATTCAAAGAAGGAAATGCACATATAGACAGCATAAATAAACAAAACAAAAATAAAGACAAGCATACATCATAAACTAAAAACACAAGCATACATCATACCCAAAATGCTACAAGTATAGTAACCAAAAGAAATGTTACAATCTAAGTAGAAAAAACATCCCTCAATAGTAAAATTCATAGAAGAAAGAAATGTGCATACAGAGAGCACAAATCAAAAAATAAATTCCATAACAATAACATGCATTAACTAAAATGGGCAAAATGGCAGCAGCTATACATCTCTCCCAAGCTAAATAAAATAAAAACTACACCCTACCCAGATGCTACAACAACATAGTAACTAAAAGAACAATACAATCCAAGTAAAAATCTATTAAAAAAAATCACAAGAGGGGAAAAAAGAAAATAAGCTTCTCAAGGCCGCACCAAATACTCATACAAACACACATACATACAACGGATTCGCACACAACAGATTGTAACTAAACCTTGCAAAACTGAGAAATGGACGACAGACAAAGATACCAAACGCCTAAACCAAATCTTCACTTCCTCAAGTTTCATAAATTTCAAAGTCGCAACTCAAAAAATATTCAACAGTCAATCAATCACTCCACTCCATTTCTTCCATTAAAATTACAAAAAAAAAAAAAAAAAAAAAAAAAAAAAAAAAAAAAACGATATAGAGAGAGAGAGAGAGAGAGAAGACCTATCGGCGAGCAGTGGTGGAAGCGACGAACGGAAAGAAAACACTTGGAGGAGTGGTATGGCTCTGTGCTTGGCCCGGATCTCGAGCCAAGACAGGAGACACGAATTGGATCTCCAAATCGCAGCGCAGCGGAGAGGGGGAAAAACGAGGTGATGAATTACAGAAACAAGAATGAATGCGACGGTGGAGAAACCCTAGATCGGAATGGCGCCGGTTTATCGGACCCCGATCCGAACTCGTCTGGTTCTTGTTGCCGGTTGAAAGAGAATACAATAATAATTAAAAAAAATGGGGCCGAAAAAGGGGTATTTATATTGGAGGCTACGGCTACAAGTACACGTCATTAAGTTTATCCTTGCGTGAGTCGCCACGTGGCGGCTTTGCTGTTTTGTTTTGCCTTCCACCACTCGCCTCCGCGCTAACCGGTCTAGTCTCCGCAGATAATATTATGCTCCTCCTTGTCTTTCTTTTTTTCCCTTTAATTATTTTATCTATATATATATTTTTTAAAAAGAAAAAAAAAAAAAAACAAATTTATTATCATGTATGAAGGTGTATTTGGGGTAGGGGAATATTAACGAGCAAGGGAGAAATGAAAATGAAGAAGAAAATAGAAAGAAGAATGATTATTTGTGTTTGGTATAAAATGATTATTTATGTTTAGTGATAATATGAATCATAGTTCGGTCGTCACAATGTCACTAAAACTCTGTTTTGTTTGATAATGAATGTAACTTTTCAATTATATCCAAAGTATGAAACTCCACCATTACAATGATGTTATGTTATGCAAATAAATAACAACAATAGCATACAACCAATAAGAGTCGTAGCTTACTCTAAAAAAATAATAATAAGAATTGTAGTCCATCGACATCAATGTACTCTTACACCAGTTGTGTTGTAATCTAAACAAACAGCAATAACAAGAGATTGGTGATTTTTTTTTTTGGGGGTCAAAAATAAGAAAAAGAAAGAGTGATTTTTTAGTACATATATCGGAGGGAGGGGATCAATCAACCCTAAATAGATAAAATTACTGCTATCAAAAAATATGAAAGCCAAATATTGATTTATGAGCTCGAACTTGTGACCGTAAAATTGAAATGGATTAACACAATTAAGATAACTAACTTATCATCGACCCATTCGATAGGAAAAAACAAATAGAATGATTTGGAAGGAATAAAATATGGAAATATATAATAATTACAAAATTATTTTATGGAAAGAGGAAAAAAAAAAAAAAAACTAACCTATGAAGCCAGTTGTCACGCTTAATCCATAAGAGTTGGTGGCATTTATGCATTACCTTAAATTCAAGAGCAATAATGTGCCTCTTAGCCACAGACACACTCTATATTGCTGATTCACACTCAAAATTAAAAGAATAGCATAAAAATGTAATAAAGTAACTTAATGTTTACACAAGAAATTATCTATAATTTAATGAGACTAGAATCTTGAGTCTTCCACCTCACAAGTCTTAAATTATTTATAATACTTCAAATGTATATACATAATGTGATCATATATGTACTTTGAATCAAGAGGTCGCATGTTCAAACTCATCCGTATTATAGTGTTTTAAACAATAAGTATTATAATTTCAAACATAGTTTTAGATTACAACACAACTGGTGTAAGGGTACATTGATGTCGATGGACTACAATTCTTATTATTAGACATCAATGTACCCTTACTTCAAATGGGTTTTGATTTTATCTTGGATTAGCAGAATATTTTAGCATCTCCAAGCAATGATATATGTGGAAGCAAAAAACATGGTGTCATAATTTAGAGGATCATTTTTCAGTTGAGATTTGCTCTTTGCTTAAAGATGAAGAAATGGAAAATAAAATACACCATTGACCATCATATAAAAAAGATATGTATATTTTCTTATTGGAGTTTGTAGATAACAAACCTCTTTATAACTTTAAAACGTGAGAAAAAGAAGAGTTTAGATCTCCTTTTCCCCATGTGCAATATTATTCACAATTAATTACAAATCTTTCTAAACAAATATGCGTCTTCAAAAGGTGCATCTACTTGTTCTTCGTACTTATTATTGATCATAAGATCGTGAATTCAAATCTTCTATTAATGTTAAAGATCTTATATTAAAAAGTTGATGAAACATTTTAGTATTTATAAAAGATATAAACTATTCTATTTATTGTCAATTAATTTTGAGATAAATTAATAGAGTTCCATTCAACTCCTTGTCTCAATCTCAAAAAAAAAAAAAAAAAAAAAACTCCCTGTCTCTATTGTTGTTTGTTTATTGGGAGAGACTGTTTCAAATGCCTGTTTTTGTTCTTGCCCTTCTTCCTAGCTTTCACCATTCCCATTTTGATGTTTGGGCATTCTTTCCTATTCTTTGTAGCAAAGTTTCACATCCAAGATTGCTCTAAGTTTCTGGTATGACTTCACATCTGGCACCTGTCCACTTCTCACAATCTTCATGTGATAGAAGAAAGCTCTTTTGAAACCACGAATGCGTTAATCATGGTTGAATAAGTAATCGAGTCGGGTTTTAGTTCCCGAGCAGCCATCTCTTGCAGCAGTTGTGGCCTCAATTTGCATATGCATTCATCAACATGTTGTATGTTATAACAGTTGGTTGCAACTCAATCTTATCTAACTCAGCGATCATATCTCTAGCTTCAAGTACACAAAGCCTGTTTTGCAAACTCATTTAACGGTATGTTGAATGCAACTCCTGTCCCTTTTATTTTCCTCTAATCATTAAATATCAAGCCTTCTCTATCTAATGTTGCAGTTCAACTATTAAGTGTTTGATATTCGCAGACCTCGACTAATGTCAGTGTGTCACGGCGCATACCACCTGACCCTACAACATTCGGATGTCAAGACCTTTGTTACTACTAGAATCCATGATGGTTAGCTAGTTATGTACTTTATCATTTTACATAATCTTTATTGTCAAATTAAATGAACAAAATGTGTTGTTCTTTAGTGTAAAACGAAAAACAGACATGGTTCATAAAATTCATATAACAATAATATATCTGCACGAGAGCTAATAGACGATCTGCAACTTACACTAATTTTTAAGCTTAAAGATTTGATGTTTCTATGTATGCTTATTTTATTTTGATGTGAATGTATCCTAAAATCCTTTGGAATTGGAACAGAAAGTATATAATACAACAAATGAGATTGTTGCTCCTAAGTCCAGTCCTATGACATTACTAAAAGAAGAAGAAAAAACTTCATATAAATTAAACCATGTTTGGCCTCTGTGGCAGCAGAAGATTATAAAACTTATCATGTAAGAAGAAATTCTTGCCTTTGCTATCAACAGCTTTTTTCCATCCACACCAGCCACCACTTATAACTTTTTTGATATCATCATTTCCTGTATAGTGAGGATCCAGTATTAAAAATGCACAATCTCCACTTGCTTCATTGTAATCAACTCCCAAGAGTGTGTATGCTAGAACACCACCTCCTGTATTAAAGTACCCAAAAAGAAGAAGATATCATCAAAGGTGTGTTTGGGGCAAGGGGAATGAGAATGAGGAGGAGAATAAGGAGGAGAGTGATTAAGGGGGGAATGAGAATGAGGAGGAGAATAGGGAGGAGGAGAATAGGGAGGAGAATGATTATGGGGGAATGATTATTTGTGTTTGGGGTGAAGGTAATGATTATGAGAAGAATGATTATTTGTGTTTAGGATAAAGATAATGATTATGAGAAAAATAAAATAATGAATATGATGAGAGTGAAAAATAGTGATGTGATATATGAAAAGTTGTTGGAGATAAAATAAAAAGTAGTTAGAAGAACAATGAAAAAAATAATTTTTGGAAAACGTGATTATGGGAGAAATGATTTTCGGTGGCCTTACAGGGAATCATCCTCATTTTCATTCTCTCCCTTATTCTTGGTGGTCCAAACACCCCCAAGAGAATTTATTTGTGAATCAATCCACGATAACAAACTAACCAATCATAATAGGAGTTCCTTGATTCTCGAAATGTGCAGCCAATTCTCTACATTTTTCCGGAAGTTCAGCCCCCGATCTGACATTTATGATTTTGCAACTCACCTATAAAATATACAGGTCGTTTTACTTTTAAATAGTTATTGTGCAAAGTAATCTATTGTATTGAATATCTTTACGGGGTATGCTTCAACTAGAATTTGCACTTTCACAATTGATATAAAAGTTTTGAGTTCTACAGGGCACTGTCTCATATTCAAAACAACAAACTTACACCGAGCAATTTGTCTAAAACAAAGCTCAACTCGATGGCACCAATCCATTCACGTGATCCGATAAACGAATCATCCTTGTCGCCGATCTCCACAAGTGCTTCTTGTATTTCCCTAAAAAAAGATAATTGGTTATGCAATCTCAAATATTGAACTATAGGTAACCGATTATGCAATCTCAAAAGGTTATGGGTTCAATTTATGGTAGCCACTTGTCTAGGAATTCATTTCCTAAACATCCAAATATTGTAGGGTCAAACAGGTTGTCCCATGAAAATAATCAAGGTGCGCGTAATCTGTCTAAGACACTCGAGTCGTGGATATAAAAAAACTATACAAAGTAATTGCAATTTCACAACCGAATAGCTATTGTTTCAGGTTGGCAAATAGCCGTTCTTGTTCTCCAGATAAATGGAGCTCCAGATGTATAGCCAAAGGGGATGGTTGTACAAAATTCAAAGTTCATTCAGAGTAGTCATATTTATGGATGTATAGTTCATACCTATGCGAAGGAACATCTATGGATGTATAATGTTGGAGTCTGAACCATGAAATAATAGTTTGCAAAGACCGGTAAGCACAACCCCAGCCCTACAACACAAGTAGTAATTATAATCAGAGTATCAGAATAAAACTGAAAGAAACCAGTTTCAGACTGTCAAGCTTTGACAACTGTAGTCAGAAGTAGAAGTTTATAATTTATAATAAGTTCCTTATTAAAAAAAAAAAAGTAATATTTATTTTCTTCCAACCGATAAGGGAATGTATTTTCGAATACATCAAAGAAGAATATCACTAGAGAGCAAATAAGTCAAATCATTTCAGATTGACTTCTTTGTTCTTTTTCACATGAGATCTAGTCAAATAATTAATAACTACAGTATGTTCTAGAAAATAAATAGATTTACATGAATAAATTTACACGGTTCTTGTGCTCTCAAGGACATAGATTTACACGAACAAGTTCACATGTTTTTGTGCTCTAAGTGAACTCCAAATGCTTTCTAAATATTATTCGACCATCTTTAGCAAGAATGACAAGTTCAGCGGATACATTTTCAAATTTTGGCAAAACCCTGAAAGAGAATGTTCTTAATATAGAACATTGACAACGTAAAGATAAACTTGTTAATTTTTTTTATGACTTTGTAACTTTCAGGTGCCCGTATGTCTCTATTAAGTTCATCGTGTCTTTGATAGCATAAAACATTACAACTTCTAAGTAAATGGAAATTTCCAATACCGAGTCGTTAAAGCCTTCTTGAAGATAATGATGATAATCATATGACCCCTGAACCAGAGACATTTGGCCACCTGAAACTGCATAATTTAAATCTGATTAACCACGAGTCTGAGAGAATAACAAAAAAGACAATATTTGAGGGCCATTATTAGCAACCTACCACCGCTGCTTGGAATTCCAATATGAACATCTTTAAGCAAAAATGAACCTGATAAAATCATTAAACAACAAGAGATTTAGCACTGAAAGTCCACCAAATAGAAAGCAGAACAAATTTAGCTTGGCTTTGTTCCATACATGCACCTAAATAATTCTTACCCTTTCGCGGCAAGCTGTTCTTCCTCCCAGAGAAATCCGAGGCACTAGCAATTCTTAGCACAGGACGATCAAAAGGTAAACCTAATCTTAAGTGTAGGGCTTTCCTTAGTTCCACTGTTCAGAAAAACGGTAAGAGTTACATAATGCTTAACAACAATTTGAACAGGAGAATATCAGTAGCAAAGAATAAACTTCCTAATTCATCAAATTCTCCATTGTAAAGAACTTAAGAGAAAATGCATTATTCTAATCCTTCACATCCAAATGTTGTAGGGCCTAGACACTCACGGATATCAAAATAAATAAATAAATATCACATTTTTCTCAAGAATCATGCAAATGGTTGGCGTTGGCCCTACAAAAATCAGAAAAGTGGGGCAAAATAAATAAATAAATAAAGATCACATTTTTCTCAAGAATCATGCAAATGGTTGGCCCTACAAAAATCAGAAAAGTGGGGTATGCTTAAAGTTAATTTTACCTGAACAATTAGTTGAAACATAAATGGAAAATTGACCACAACTATAACATATTTTCAACCATATGATGTTAATAAATCATCATGAGTGTCCCCAAGTGATAGATTCTAGCTCTATCAAGCTCCCCCCTCTCAATCAATTGAGTCAATTCTTCAAAGATATAAAGTGTATTGAATAATGGGTAGGTTACACTTATATAGCCTTCACAAGGAGACTAACCAACTAACCACCCTAACTAACTTCTAACTAATAAACCGTATCACTACCCGGCCCCCAAACAACTATCTTGTCCTCAAGATGTTTACAAAAAACAATGGTAAATTGAAATACAAAAAAGAAATGAAAATTTCCAGCAAAATGTTGTTGATGTAAGAAACCCAAAAAACAGCCTTAACTTCCTTTAAACAGCCTGTGTCTTCACTAAGCCCATGAAGCCCATTTTCTTTTTTCCAGATATGACTTGCAGAATGATTGAAGCTAAGTGTAAACTTTCAAATTAGGCCCATTTGGAAGAGGAATAGACTTCAACCAGTTGAATGAACCGGACCAAACTTGAACCGTTGAACCAGACCTATGATTGAACCAAATAAAAATAAACCAATTTTCTCCAAGAATCGTGCAAATTAGGTCGAAATCTTTTCTTCTTCGATCGATTATATTTTTTTTGAAACGGAAACAATTTTATTGAATTATAGATATGTACATACAAAACAAAATGAAAAAAGAAAAACAAGA
>JBBMEF010000004.1:7875623-7903707 GCA_037832685.1 Sicyos baderoa
ATAGATTTGCAAATATTTTCAAAAAGTTGCTATTTACTCAATTTTTTATCTTATTGTAATATACATGCAAATTCCCCTTTTATTTATCATTAATCTTTTAAATATTGATAGTTGAGTTATTTTTTATTTTTACATACGTAATATTATATCTATTCCATTGCATTGAATAGAGATGACAAGATATAAACAATAATTATTGACTAAAAAAATAATTAAAACAACAACAATTTAATATTAAAATAAATCATAAAAATAGATAATATTTAATATTAAAAAGAAGATCTCAACTCTAGAACGTAATAACAAATATATTTTAGTTCTATTAAATAGATAATTAAAATAATAATTAGATGACATAATTCGATTAAATAGTTTTATCGGGATATATACATTTAAAAACTTAAAAATATTTTAAAGAATATTTAAAATAAAAAATCTAAAAGTACAAATTAAATAAAATAAAACATATATAATTATGTTATACGTAAAAATAAATATTTTTTAAATTTAATAATCATTAATCGGGGTCAAACACTTAACCTAATTCAACCCATAAAATTTTAATTAATTTGAATATAAAAAAAATATTTTTAATCCAACTCAATCCATCAAACTTCTAGACTACGAACACAAAATCAACATCTCGTTTTAGAAATAATCTTTATTATTTATTATAAATTTATTGATTTAATATTATTTGTATGATTTACTCAACCTATTTTTTTTTTTTTTGGAAATTTGTTGTATACACCAACTTTAGGACCATCTATTATAATTATAGAACATTTTTATCAAAAATATGTTTGTACCAAAATTTTGAGTGATTGAACTCAATCGAACTCAATCATTAAGTAGTGATTGAACTCAATCAGTTTGTTAAGAGATTGAACTTAACTGATTGAATTCGATCAATAACTAGTGATTGGACCCAATCAGACTCAATGACTCGACTACTTTTAGTTTTTTAGTATACGTGCAATTATTTTCAGTTTATGCTATAGATGTAATTTGTTAGCCAATTTTTATTATACATCAAAAATCTTTTTTTTTTTTTATAACAAAAGAAACTATATATTTTTTTTAGCTAAATAAAAAATATTTTAAAAACAAAATAAAAAAGTTGTATTATAATGTAGAGTAGAAAATTTGCCTCTTAAAATTATGAAGTAACCGAAGGAAAAAAAAAAAAAAAAAAAACATTATGGCGCTTAAAGCGCCACATGGATTGGCAGTCGGGGAGGGGTGCAGCCACGGCTGCACCCAACTTTTCTCTTTTTTTTAATATATTTTCATTGTCAGCAAGTTTTGTTCACTTGGACACGCATGAAAAATGTGAAAATGTACTTTTTAAATATTATGATTAATTACTATATATATCAGACAGGAGAGATGCGTAAAAGTTGGTCCCGACAAACACGAATATCAAAAAAATATATTGCATATGAACTTTAAAAAAGTATTGAATACAAATAAAGAAATATGACACTTATTTTTTTGATTACATATGAACTTTAAAAAAGTATTGAATACAAATAAAGAAATATGACACTTATTTTTTTGAGTACATATTAAAGGAAGAAAGACAAATACCAATAACAAACCTTTGACGTTAGTATTGAATTAGTTTAACATCAAATAATGAAACCCTCATTTAATTCAAATTAACTTCTTATCAAATTCTCCTACATATAATTCTAAATAATTTAACAATAATTAGGCAGATAATTTATAAGATGATGAAAATAAAAACAAAAAATGTGGTAATTAAGGGTAGTCTAATTCGTCATAGAGGGTCTTGTAGTGCATAAGGTGATAGGTTCAAATCTCATAGTGGCCACCTACCTACCTACAGGTTTCCTTGATATCTAAATATTGTAGGATAAGGCAATATGACCGATGATATTAGTTGAGGTGCGTTTGTGCACCTAACCTGACCTGGGTGGTTGAAATTGAAAAGAAGGTGGGCCGATTTAACATCTGTTACAGACGGATAAAAGTTCGGTAAATTTTCATGGAGCATTCTATAAATACGGCTTCATTTCGTTTCTGGTTGGGGCCGAGAAACGTGCCCATCGCTCCCCGTTCGAAAATGGAATCCGTTCCTCCCATCACCACCGCCCTTCCCGACGACCTCTACTGTACATTCCCGGCCACCGCCTCCGATCAGTCCAATCCGCCGTCAATGTGCAGGGAGCTTCCTGAGCCTGATGTCCAAATCCTCGCCTCCGACGGACTCCGGATCCCCGCGCATTCTGGTATTCTGGTAACTCCTCATCAGATCCTTAGCTACATTGATTTTGATCGCAATGAGATTTTATTTAAGAGATCTGATTTCATCTCAGGCTTCGATTTCGCCGGTTCTCGAGCACGTAATTCAACGGCCGCGGAAGAAACCAAACGCCGAGAATGTGATTTCGATTCTCGGAGTTCCGTCCGATGCGGTTGTTTCGTTCGTTCGGTTTCTCTACAGTTCTAGGTTTAGATCCGCGTTCTTACGGATTTCGATTCGAATTTCTGAAGTTTTGATTTCGATTCGAATTTGTTAATTTTGGTTTCGATTTCTGATTGTAATGGAAATCTATCATCGCAGGTGTACGGTGGAGAATCTTGAGAAGCACGGAGTTCATCTAATGGCTCTGTCGCACGTTTACATGGTGCCGCAATTGAAGGCGATGTGTACGAAGGATTTGGCTCAACGGCTGACAATCGAGAGCGTTGTGGATGTTCTGCAACTCGCGAGGCTCTGCAACGCGCCCGATCTTTACCTCAGGTGTATGAAATTTGTGGCGGATCATTTTAAGTTCGTTGAGAACACTGAGGGATGGAAGTTCATTCAGGATCATGATCCTTGGCTTGAGCTTGATATTCTTCAGTTCATCGATGAAACGGAATCGGTAATCGCCTTTTTCCTTTTCTTTTTCTCTTTCGTTCTGATGAAATTACGTATACATCGATGAAATTTGCAGCATTGAGGTCTGAGGATTTGTTTAATATACAATAATTTTAGGATTTTTCTTGATTTTATTTGTAAATTTCAAAACATATCGAACTAATTCAAATTGAACCTTTAATTTCAAAATATAAGTGATGATAAATTGCTTTCCTCCCTTAATTATCTTCTAATTGAGTTTTGATTCTTATGCCTGGTTGCATTGTTGGTTGATTTCCCTCCTTACATTTTGCGTGATTTTAAGAGCCTTCATGAGTTTTAAGAGATGGAGAATTGAGGACGAATAGTTAGGTTCGTATTGGCTTATTTTAGGCCTCATTTGATAACCATTTGGTTTCTTGTTTTTGGTTTTTCAAATTTAAGCTTATTCCTTCTCAAATTTCGTACAACATGCTACATCATTCTTACCATTTCTTTAGGAAAGTAGGAGAATACTAAAACTTTTAAAAACAAAAACAAACTTTGAAAAGCTATTTTTTTTATTTTTAAAAGTTGGTTGGTCTTTCCTTACTTCTTCCCTTACTTTCCTAATGAAAGATATACATGGTAGAAATGATGAAACAAAATATATGAAATTTGAGAGAAAATAGGTTTAAATTTAAAAAACCAAAAACAAAAAAACCAAATGATTATGTAACGGGCCCTTGGCCCTTAGTAATGTTTTAATTAAATTCATATTTTTGTACAAAAATAACATTGACATGCCGCATGTTTTAACAAAACAAAATCATTCTCATATTCCGTTATTATTATTTTTTTTGTATAAAAAATAACATTGGCATGTTTTATTACTAAATTGAAAAATGAAAGTACATTAATCATTCTATTTTTCTATTTAATGAATTACCCTCCCTAACCATAACAAAGAATTACCCTCCCTTAATTCTTAATAAAATTATATTGAAAAACAATAATTTCTCCCCTAAATTTATAAAACTGAAAAAAAAAATCATATCAAAACCTTGCTCATCCGTCATCCCCATTGTTTTATAAAGAATGTATACCATTTTCAAAATTATTTCTTAATTCTTATAAAAAAAAAAAAAAAAATCCAAACAGAGGAGAATCTTTAAAACACCAATTTTCTATTCTATTATTTTTTGTTCACAGTGAATTGAGCTCTTTATAATTGGAATAAAAATTGAGTGTCTTATTTGAAAATTAAAGCTTAGCAAAATTAATTAACTCTCTTGCACAAATATTTTACTAAAATCATATCAAACCGATTTTTTTTATTCATTACAAATTTGGGTTTTTTTGTTTTGTTGAAAGAAACCATTCTTAATAGGAATAACTTACCACCATCATGGACCGACTCAATTTATCAAAAAAATATTTTGAAATGCATAAAATGACGAGTTCAATATCCGAGAATGCGAAGAACAATTTACAATTTGGGTTAATAGTTTAGAATAGTTGAGCTATATATTCTGTTTGAAAAATTAGAAAATAGATTTATTTAACTTAGAATAGTTTTACAAAATAAAAAATGCAGAGGAAACAGAGGAACGGAAGGATAAGAAAAGAGAGGAAGCTATACCTAGAGCTACACGAAGCAATGGAGTGTTTAGAACACATATGCTCAGAAGGCTGCACAATAGTCGGACCTTGCCACGTGGACCCCAAAAAGGACAAACAACCCTGCATCCACTACTCCACGTGTCACGGCATCCAGCTCCTCATCAAACACTTCGCCACGTGTAAGAAGCGAATCAACGGCCAGGGATGCGGCCGCTGCAAGCGCATGTGGCAGCTCCTCAAGCTCCACGCCTCCATCTGCGACCACTCCGACTGCTGCAAAGTCCCTCTCTGCCGCAAGTTTCGGTCGCCGGCCGACGACTCCACCGCCGCCGCCACCACCACCGCCGCCAAGCGCAAGGACGACGCCCAGTGGAAGACGCTCGTCCGAAAAGTGGTTTCGGCTAAGGCGATTTCGTCTCTTTCTTTGACGAATAAGAAGCTGGCGGATTTGGACGACGATAGGCCGATCCGCCACCGTGGGATCGGGGGTTTCAGATTACAGACGGCTCGCCGGTACAGATGACGACGGCGGCAGCGATGAGTGTGTTCTGGGACTGGGGTGGTCTTATGATTTCAAAGAAATATTTAAGTCATGTTGAACCGTGACCTAAACAATAACCCCACTCATGTATTCCAGTATGTGTTACATTCTATTTTTTCTTTTGTAAACTTGTGGACATTATTTTTTTAGGTCATATTTGGAAATGACCTAAACATTCCTCATAATTTAATGATTAAATGCATTGTAAAAATTGGCTACTTGTTAGAAGGAAAAGAAAGATGTGTAATCTGTACCGGTTCCTCCTCCTTCAATATATGCAAATATTGTTTTTTTTTTATTTAATTATATTTTTTTATGTTTGTTTGTGGTAGGAATATTGGATTTTTTTTGGGTGGCAAACTTATTATGTTCGAATAGTCTATCCATGACTAACTTAGATTGACTTTTTCATAAAGTCAATTTAGTTCAAATGAGAAGGAACTTGAAGATCTTAAAACTTCTTTAAAACCAATAAGAAAGGGTTAGTTCAACAACATTAGTGTTAGTGACTATAGAAGAATTTGTTGTATATCTTAGTGTATATAATATAGTCTTGAAACATGAGGAGATTCAAAAATGAAATCCATGCATCCAAAGATGTTTGACACTTTGAAAAATTGACACTACACCCAAAGTGTTGCATCATTTACACGTGGATGAAACTTTTATGGATATGAAAACAAGGTTTTGGCCATCTACTTTTATCGCATCTCTTTTCTCCAGTAAAACTCTTCTACATCAAAATATGTATAATTTTCTGTGGCTCAAAATGGTGCCACCTAGATAAAAAATAGAGCTTTCCTACACATCCATATGTATAGGAGTTTTACTCATTCCAGCCTAGTTGAAAGGTAATTAGTAAATATATATTCATTTATGTTTATTGTACGTGCTATATATTTGATGTACGATTTGTTTTTTAAATTAATTCTTCTTTATAAATGTAATTTTTTTTCACGTTATCCATGTGTGAGATGATGTGGAATCCTCAAAAAAAAAAAAAAAAAAAAAAAAATATTACTCCTTTGTTTTTTTAAGGTGAGAAAAAGTAAGTTGTAGCCTGTAGGTTTCTAGAAATTATATAATTTCTCAATATATTTTTAATCCAACCTCAACAGTTTTTTTTAGTCGAATAATAATAGTTGTGAATGCCCTATCTCCGCGATCAATCGCAAACAGAATGAAAACAAAGGAGGATTCAAGAATCAAATGAGAAAACAAATATTTTATGCAAAAAATGGGACGAGCATTCAATTCAACAACAATAGTTGATGGAAGTAATTTATAAAGTAAGACCACAAAGATTAATTACTAATTTAGTGTTTAACATAACCACCCGAAGCACCAAAAACTTGAGAAAAATGGAATATTTAATTGAACTACCTTTAAGAGAACTTGAGAAGAAAAAAAAATCCAACATCTTGTTTGGAAACAATAATCTTATGTATTCAAAGATTTGGAAGTTGAAGATTCAAAAACAAATATAGAGAGCATATAGTGTACTGCAAATTAAACAGAGAAATTGAGATATTGAAATTAAGAACCTTAGAATTGATAATAGCATTGAAGCATGATAGAATTTTTTAAAGTTAAAAATTGAGCCATAAAATTATGACCCATAACATTCGCACAAAATTTGAGATTGATAATGAGTAAATAAATACAATTAAAACTTCATGAATACATGAAATTTAAAAAAAGGAAAAATGTTGCCATTTCAAATTTGGAGTTTGTAAACCCAAATGTAATGACTAAACTATTTTGTTATAAGTTACTTATAACCATGAAAATATATATAGTAGATCAATCTCAAATGAAAGATAAAATTTGTGCAATGTAAATGATGAAACATATTAAAAGGCGGTAGTCTCACCCGTTGAGAATTTACTCTCGTAGCTTCTATTATAGAGAATTGTGGTTTTTAAAGCATCATCGCCAATCAAAGCCATAAAACCCTTAGTTGTGGGGATTACAACACACTCGTAATACATCCCTTTGCTTCACATGAATGTAAAATCTGGACATGGCGGCGGCTCCGGTCGTTTTCACAACTTCACTCCCCATAGAAACCGTAATATATATTGAAAGAAATATCATATATGGGAGCAAAGACAAACGCATTTCCCACCATAACAAGATTTATATGCTATTGTTATTGTATGAACCACATTCGCCTTTGCTCCCACATATGACATTAAGATGTGAAAATGATTAGGGCGACCGTCATTTCCAGATATTATATTCATGTAAAACAATATTATGAGCGTGTTGTAATCTCCACGACTAAGAGAAATTTGATGGTAATAGATGCTTTAAAAACTACAATTATCTATAATAGAAGTTATGAGAGTGGATTTTCGACCGTTGACACTGCCACCCTTAATAAGTCTCATCATTTACATTACATAAATTAAATTTTATTTGTGATTTAAGATTATCTATATATATTGGTATTCTAGGTAACTCATATCAAAGATAGCTTACTCATTATATTTCTGTTTTCAAAAAGTTTGAAATTGCAGTATTTTTTCCCCCATATATTTATGAATTACTTTAAAAACAACTTTTAAATATTTTTTTATTTAAGTTTTAAACGCGCAACTCGTTTAAATATTTATTTATTTTTTCTCTATTCATTTACTCATTTACCAATTTCACATTTTGTGTAGCTGTATAAGTCATAATTTTATAGCTCAATTTTTAACTTTAAAAAATTATACTCGGCTTTAAGGTGGTTAAGCCTTGGAGGACTGGCTATGGAATTCACTTAATAACTTATTTTATGTCGAATATAATAATTGTAACCCTGAGCTAATATCAGAAGGAGAGTGAAGTGGTTGACTTTTCATGTATTAAAGAAAAAATTAGACGTACCTCAAATTTAATGTGAATAATTTTATTAATGCTTGTCGAGTATCATCGACACATTTTTAAGAGATATGGAATACTCTCGGGAGTATTCCATATCTCTTATAAATGAGTTTAGAATCCTCACCTTTCCAATGTGGAACAATTGCCACAAGGTGAGTATCTCCAGCATTTTCTAATATTAATGTATACGATATTTTGAACCTTTTATTATTTTACACACCACAGTCTACCAACAACTTTTCATTCTAAAATTGTAAAATAAAAGCTTCACTTGAAATAACATTATATAAAAAGATTGTTTAAATCTACGTAGATCGCCCATGGAGAGAATATTCAAGTGTTGTGTTCATATGATCATAACATTCAAATAGTCTATCCATGGCCAACTTAGATAGACTTTGCTATTTCTATCCAATGTTGTTTTAAGGTTGATCATACCATATAAATTTGAAATGAAAAGAAACTCACGATTCGTGAAATATTTTTTAACTATATATTGATTGTCATAGATTTGAGGCATATCATATATATGATTTATGGCGTGTTTGGTTGCAAGGATTAAGATTAAGTTAATCGATATTAAGTTAAGTTGTGTATTAAGTTAAACTGGGTATTAAATTCACCTCCAATAATCAAGTACATTTGACACTACACCGTCACCCAACTACAAAAGTCACGAAAACCTAAAAATCATTACTTGTAATAAATTGTGTGTGATTAGCCAAGGTCAAAGATGGCAATTACTGAACCTTTTTAGGTGGATGAGTTTTCATAAAGCTTAAAGGACTCAACAACAAAATTGCTATCATTAACCATTGCAAAACTTAACAATCATACTCTTAATTCATTTCGAAATCATTTATTTCAACTCTCTACAACCAAACTTAAAAATACTTGTTCACATGATTCAATAATAAAATAGTTAAGAAAGAGTACCATAAAAAATGAAATTCAACAAGAATAATAATTCAATGCTATAAATGTGTGTCCATAAATTAAAATGTTACGAGTAAATGTAAACTCATACCTCTAAGATCCCATTTTCGGGGCCTACAATGAAGATGTCCTACCTCCAAGATCTCTCGCAAACAGAATGAAAAAGAGGATTCAAGAAACAAAAATTTGAAGCAAAAATTAAAGAGAGAAATTGGGATATTGAAATTAAGAACCTTACCTGGCTCAGGTAATGGCTTGGGCTCTGCTACAAGTTCCAAATAAACCAACAAGGACAAAGGATATTTTAAGGAAAAAGATTCCATGTTTTTTCATTACCAAATGAACTTATTATATAGTAGAAGTTGGTTGGGTTCAAATTAATTTCCCAACTTATCACAAACCGCCACGTGTACCTACACAACAACATTTTCTACAACCCATCTCATAACTTTGAAGCAGTCATAGAATATTTAAACTATTTTTATTCCACAAACAATTATAATTTGACCCGATTTAAGGTGTGGTTAATGCGCTTCGTTATGAACTAAACCAAACCTATACTATTTAGATATTTTTGTTTGAACAATATTGAAATATTAAAGGTATAAGTGTAATTTGAAACAAAATAATTAAATAAAACTTTGCAGATTTTACATGTATATAAAAAAAACAAGCCCAAAAAAAATATCATTAGTTATATAGTAAAAAAAAAAAATTCAATCCCTGCAAAATGATTGCTCTTTAATCTGTTATACATATAACTTTTTCAAATATAATTTTAATCAATTCGTTGATAGCATCAATCGAAAACAAAATTGAAAAACATAAAAATTCTCATAGAAATTGGTGTATTTTTTTTTTTAAAAAAAAAGATGCTATAGTTATAAAATTACTAGAAAAAAAAAAGGTTATATAGAACAATTTTCCTTAAAATTATACTACTTTTTTTAGTACAAAAATTATACTACCTTCAATTATCATCAAATTTGACATACAACTTCTTTTTTTTTTCTCTTTTTTTTTACATTTGAAGGATTAACCTTTTTTCTTGCTTTCACTATGCTTTTTAGTTTATTATTATTATTATTTTTCGAAGAATAGAAATTGTTTACTCATGCACATATTTTCGAACATTTCTACGTACTCTTTCCTCATAATGTGATGCAATTAAAAGTGGTATTTAATATTTAAATAATTGTGGGAATGGACATGAAAGTGGTTGAAAAGTTGAAAGCGGTTGAATATACAAAAATAATATTTTCTATATCTAACAACAAATTAAATGGAGTTAAATGACTGTTTTTCCTATATGTTTATATATATATATATATATAAACAAAAATAATATTATCTATATATATATAGAGAGATAAAAGCAACCACCACCTCAACTTTTTTTTCAAAATAAACACTCATAATTCAAATAATTGAAAGAGTTGTTTGGTGGTTTTTATTATTTTTTTTATTATTATTATTTATTTTTGGAGTACTTTGGTGGTTTTTACTTATAATAGTATGCAATTAAATGATGCATTAAAAGTGCGGCAGATGTAAGATAATGATTTTATTTTTCATTTTGAATTATCGTAGGAATGGTTTCATTTATAAGTTTATTATGAGCCATCTCGCATATAAATTCAATTATTTTTAGATTGTAAATTTAGGAAAATAACTTAAATTGTTGTGTTTTTTAGATAGATTAATTGATGTACTAAAGAAAAAAATTTGATCAACATTTAGAACACATCTCTAAATACAATTTATTAGACTCTTCGATAATGATTTTATTTTTAATTTTTGAAATTTAAGTCTACAACAATTATTTTATTCTATATTTTTTCTTACTTGACTATTTACATTTTACCTAAAATTTTAGAAACAAAAAAAGTATTTCCAAAAATTTATTTTTATTACCGTCATGAAGTGACACAATTGATTAAAAAGGGTCTTGAGATACATAAGATGATATGTTCAATCAATGGTGGTCACCTACCTAGAAATTAAGAGTTTTATTAACATTCAAATATTGTAGGGTCGACGGTATATCTCTTGACATTAATCGAGAGGTGCAAAAACTTATCTGGACAATCACGAATATATAAAAAAATAATTTCTTAAGAAAGATAGATATATTATAAGAATTTTGAGTAAAAATAAATTTAAATTTTAAAAATAAAAAATAAAATAATTGTAAACCTTAGTAATTAACATCATAATAACTTTCCTCAACAACTTGAGATTTTGGTGGCCCACACACGGATTCCTCTTTTTATTGCATTTCCATTCCATTGTGGAAAAAAAAAACTTTACAGTGGTTTGAAATATTAGTGCTTAATTTTGGAATAGCTATCAAAAGAAATTAAGTATGTGATTGATACTTCCCACCCTCGGACTGAATTATAATTTTATAATTTTTTTTAGGTTATGTCAAATTCAATTTTCGAGATGGCTAATTTTTTTATTAGTTCAACTAAACATTGCCGAACTAAAAATATTATCTATATACGTTATTACGTATGAAGTTTAATGAATAGTTTATTTTCTTAGCATATGGGTAGGAAGAATGTACCCTAACAAGATAAATTTTGGGTTTGAAATTAATATCATGTATTTTTTTATACAAAATTTATAAATTATTTGGACAAGACCTTAAAGATGAAAGAAAAGGTAAATACAACGTTCTAATTTCTAATTTTCCTTAGTTAACATGTAATCCAATCTGACTAAAAAGTATATGAGTTGAGTTGCTCAACTACGTAAATTTTTTATTCGAAAAATTGACCAACCAAAAAAATTAGACCGATCAAGATAACTTTTGCAATCCAAATTAGACCATATACAACCTCTAGTTTGGAATATAATTTTCCTTTGGTTCCTAAGATTTAAAATATTTCAATTTTATCCATAATTTTGGAGTTAGTTTTCATTTAACCAATTTTGCAATCCAAATTTTTTTTTTTTTTTTTTTTTTTTTGAGATTGTAATATTCTTAATGTTATAATCACATTGGAGTTCAAAGGAAATATACTAATCCCAAGTATCGTAGCCATTATCATAAGTGATACAAAAATAACATAATGGCACTCAAACCAAAGTTAAAATTCAGAAAGTAAACGACACTTCAGAGAAAATTCCTATTAATTAAGTAACAAACAGTGGTTAATGCCTTTTTTTTTTTTTTTTTTTTTTATTGAGCAGAATAAGTTATGAGATTGATCATTGTCATGGAAAGATCCAATAATAGTGCAATAGAGGAGTTGTAATGAGGCTGCCAGTCGGCCTGGACAGGAATCCTTCAAAATCATCGACCCACCAGGATACGATGCGAATAAAATAAGAGTACTATTATTTTCAAATAAAATGAAAATAAATATCAAGATCAATAAATATGTTATTGAACTAAGTTACCACCAAATAATGAAATACGGACTATTTATATTATTCTTTCTTTTAAAACTGAATTTGTATTATCTTAAGGTAATATATGTTATGATGGTTACCATAAAAGGCGGATGCAATGCATTAGCCTAATTTTTCTCATATATATACATTCCTGTTTTACACATTAGTTCTTTACAGCAAAATCTTTGCTGGAAATGCCGATCCAAAGTATTAGCCTAACTTTTCATTTATATATGTTTTTTTTTATATATACAACAAAACTATGTTTTTTAGAGGGTTAGTGATATAGTTAGTTATTTTGTTTGGTATTATTAATTCATTTTAATTTCACAATCACAAGTTCTTAAAAGTATTTTACCTTCCATATTATTTGAAATCGGTTGTGTTCTTTATACAAAATTTGCTGGTCCATTTTCCTCTGATTTGTACTAAAAAAACTACAAAATCTAGTATAATATGTTTTCATTTAAACGAAAGCCTAATTAATGGTTAGAAAAAAGTAAAATTACTTGGCACGTGTCCTTGCAAATTGAAAGTCTTTTTGGTCAAAGATAATTCTCTAACGATCATGTGCATTAAAAAATTTAGTGTTTTTTTTTACTTTTTATCGAGTACAAATTAAGGAGGGCGATCACAAATCCTACCTAAATGTTTATGTACAATCGAGATGATGAACTGAATTATCACAAAATAATGAAACCAACAAGATACCACAATCTTAATTATAATAATTCAATTTTAAAATAGAAAATAACAAGGGAATTTTGCATATATAATACAATAAGGCAAAAAAAAATTAAATAAATAGTAGCTTTTTGAAAATATTTGCAAATATAGCAAAATGATAGACCCCATCACTAGTGTCTGATAGACTACAAAAATAGTGTATGATGGACTCCATCGATAGTGTTTGATAGTCTATAAAAAAAATTGCTATATTTGAAATATTTTTAAAAAGTTACTATAATTTTAATGCAGAAATTTGCTATACAGCACAAATTCCCAAATAACCATAATAAATCAAAAAAATGATTTCTTATTATTATTTTTATTTTCAGCGGTAATCAATCAATTTTAAGGATCAATCTTGTGATTGTGGTGTTAAACCCACCAAACAATGAAACCAATACGTTATCAACTCGTTCATCTTACACGCTAACAACCTTTTCATTTCACATCCTATCATGAATACATTTTATTTATTTATTTTTTAAATCACCCTCATATGGACATACTAGATGTGTATTTGACCCTCTTCAAGAACAAATTGAATTTATCTATAAAAAAAAAAGACCTCAATATTTTTTACTCTCAACTAAACGAAGGTATGGGTGAAATCCTGATTTTTGCTGATAACATATGTCCATTTTATTTGGTTTTCTTAAAACTTTTATTTGATTTTCTCTCACACATGCTTTTATTATTGTGTTCTTATTCTATATTGTAATGATTTTATTCAAACTTGCAAGTTTCAAACATTAAGTTTTTTCTTTATGGAAAGAAATAAAACTAGAGTTTTTTTTAATAGAAAACTAAGGTTTCAATTCATTCTTAGTTTTGTTTTATAATCTTTCATTTAATATTTGAATATGATAATATAAGAAATTAAATTTTACTTATTAAAAAAACACACGTTTTTTGTGTATTGTCGTTGGTTGTAGTTTATTAATTTGTTACTTTAATATACATATTAGGAATAGAATCAAGGACAGTAGTGTGACCTTCGTGAAATTTCGATTCTCGTGTAGGCACATGAAATTCTTCACTCTAACCATATTTAATCAGTGAAGAAATTTGGGAACCGTTCACTTTTAAGATGAATTAGAGTTAAATTAGAAAAAAAATAATTGACAAAGAATGATAATTCTATTTTAGTAGAAAACTGGAATATGAGCTATATAAAATTGTGTTTCCCGCAAGATTTTATAATGGAGGATCACCAACTATATCATAGACCATAAAATTTTTGTGGGTAAATAAAATTGTATGTTGGTTTTTAATATAAGTAAGACGATATTTGTTTGTAATATTGAAAAAAAAAATCAAACTCAAATGACAATGGATAAGTATGTTAATTTGTTTATTTATGAAGGTATATACCAACAATTTGTAATTTTAAAGTGGTAAAAAACATATCAAATAAAAGGTAATGATATTCTAATTTGGAGATGAAGAAAATAAAAAATAGACTTATTAACGAACTTAGATTTAATACATATTTTTTTATAAATATTTTATGTACTACGATAAATATTTGAAAATGATATATTGTATAGAGAGAATTTGATGCGATATAAATTTGTTGTGTTTATGTTCAATCTCTATATATATTCTTAAAAGAATCGTTATAAGCGTCATAATGCTACATTAAATTCTCTTTTCTTTTTTTGAAATCATTATACAATTGTTCACTAATAATTCATCATTAACTTTTTTATTTTATAAATATAAACTTCCTCATGAAGTATTTTATTATTTTTTTAGAGCCCAACTTGATAATTTCTTATGATACCATTTTGTTTAAATTGTGCGAAGGAACGAAAAAACATTATATTATAGTTTTCTTAGTAGACCGTTGTAGCTATAAACTTGATAATAATTCAAGCATGAACTTGAGAGTTTTATTAATATTTGTTTCCATATGTTTAATTAGTTATGAAGATGACACCAAATCACGTGTTTATATGTGTTTATATACTCTCTCTACGATGTGGATTGACTTCTTCTTTACTCCAATCTTTAACATTTCTTTCAACACCACAGTTTCAGAAGATGCATCGGAAATTTCAAAACGATTGGAGAGGCCATTTCAGCTGCCCCAAATAACTCCATGTAGGTTTTACACATGTAAAACTTGGGACATATAATGAGCGAGTTGTGATTCCAACAACTAAGAGATTTATTACGTTAATTGGTGATGATGCTATGAAAACTACTATCGTGTATAATAAAAGTTTTAAGAGTGGATTCTCGACCGGTGATACCGCCACCTTTAGTAAGTCGCGTCAATTTTTTTTTCTTCTCTTTTGCTTTGTTTTACTTTTTTTTTTTTTAAGAGTTACCGTCCACACTTAATTTCAAAAAAATAAAAGTAAAAAACTATTGCAATTTACGACATAGAATATATTGAAAGTAATTTCAATTTAAGAAAGAAAGAAAATTGTAGGACATCTTAAATCAAATATAAAATTTATTTGTTAGGTAAATGATGCGACTTACTAACTAAAGGTGGCAGTATCACCGGTCGAAAATCCACTATGCTATTATACACAATAGTAGTTTTCATAGCATCATCACCAATTAGCGTAATGAATCTCTTGGTTGTTGGAATCACAACTCGCTCATTATATGTCCCAAGTTTTACATGAATGTAAAACCTAGACATGAGGTTATCTGGGGCAACAGACATGGCCTCTACAATCATTTTGAAATTTCCGATGCCAACTTCTGAAACCGTGGTGTTGAAAGAAATGCTAAAGATTGGAGTAACGAAGAAATCAATCCACATCGTAAAGAGAGTATATAAACACATATAGAACACATGATTTGGTGTCATCTTCATAACTAATTAAACATATGGAAACAAATATTAATAAAACTCTCAAGTTTATAGCTACAACGTTTTACTAAGAAAATTATAATATAATGTTTATTCGTTCCTCACACCATTCAATTGCAATTTAAACAAAATGGTATCATAAGAAATGATCAGGTCGGGTTCTCAACAAATAATAAAATACTTTATGAGTAAGTTTATCTATATAAAATAAATAGATAAATAAAAAAGTTAAGGGTGAATTAGTAGTGAACATGTATAATGATTTCAAAAAAAAAATAAAAATCAATTTTAAGTACAACATTTTAAATAATAATGACAAATAATTTGTTTCGATCACTTTAATGCAGCATTATGGTGCTAATAACGGTTATTTTAAGAATATACATAGAGATTGAACATACAACACATCCATTTTATATCATATCAAATTCTCTCTATACACCATAGGGGTGATTTCGGTTCGGTTTTTGTCGGTTTTGTATCAATCCGACAACCGATATCTTCAGTTTTTAAAAATTTAATACGATCAAATGTTTAATATAGCATAGAACCATTGGATCGATTTTTAATTGGTTCAGTTTTCAATAGATTCGATCCAATGTGCAATAAAGTATAATCATCAAGCTTAATTTTAGTGAAATTATTCTATAGTTAAGTTAATTTATATATTATCTCAGTTTTATTAGTATTTTCTAAAAAAGATAATAGTTTTATGGCTTGAATATGAGATTTGCAAATACTGTTTTAGAAATAAGGAATGAAAATGTTATAAGGATTCTGATACTTGCTAAGAAATATAGAATTTCAGTATAGTTTTGTTGTCAACATAAAAAATATGGGACTTTGATCTTTCACCTTTGAATTTAAAACAATCATGTGTCAAAACAAAGGTATAATTTGATGTACTTTTGAAAATTCCTAATAATTTAAAAAGGAGGTCCAAGTTGATTTACTTATAAAAGTTTACAAATTTAATTTACATAATTATAAGTTAGGTCAAAATTTAGCAGAAATCTTTTTTTTTTTAAATGTAGCATAAATCTTCAAAAAAAAAATGTAGCAAAAAGAACAGCAATGAGGTGAATATTATTATATTCATTAAAAATTAAAAGAAGAGAAAACACCCCTCACTCAACCTAGGTTTTGAATCAAAATCAACTCTAGCAGTGAGGTGAATACAATTGTTTTTATTAAAAATTACAAGAAGAAAAAAGAATCCCTCTTTGAAGAACTCAGCTTAGGTTTTGAGTGAAAATCTTTCAAACAATCCCTCAAATTTGAAATTAAAATTAACACAAACATGAAAATTACACAAAAACACCAATAAGAGAATACAAATCGAATCCACACAACCAAACTCAGATGCAAGAAAAGAATGACCCTTACGCTTGAAAAAGAACTACGAAAAAGAAGAAAAAAACATACCTTCAAGTTTCAAGTATTTAAGTTAGGGAGCGTCGAGCGAGAGAGATTGAGAAACGGAGAAGAAGCTGGAGAGACCGAAAAAATCTCACCATACGAATTGGGAATCGTCTGAAAGTGTTTAGAAAAGACGAAGCGATGGAGAAAAGCGGCAGAATAAGAAGTTAGGGTTTTTCATTTATGTTTTATAGTAGTGTCGGTTCGGTTCGGTTTTCGTATTGGTTTTTCAATACCAAATCGAACCGAACCAATCATAATTGGTTTTTTACACTTTAAAACCGACAAGTCCATTATGATACAGTTGGTGATTACCATTTATTTGGTTTTTTTTTTACCTGCTTTAAAATTACAAATTGTTAGTATATACCTTCATAAATAAACAAATTAACATACTTATCCATTGTCATTTGAGTTTAAAAACTAACAGAAACTTTTATTTAGAAACAAACATCGTTTTTTTTTTTTTTAATATTACAAACATACACCGTTTTCTTTTGTGAAACACACAAACAAACACCGTCTTCGTTATATTAAAAACTAACAGAAATTTTTATTTACCCACTAAAAATTTATGGTCTAAGATATAATTGGTGATCCTCCATTATAAACTCTCAGGGGGAAGAACACAATTTTATATGAGAAAAATTTAGCTACACATGAAACGTAGGTAAAGCCAACTTATATATATATATGTGGCACATTTAGTGCCACACAAGCAATATATTTTTTTTTTATTGAAAAATTTATAAGATTCTAAATTTGTCACATATATATATAAGTTGGGTTTACCTATCTTTTATGTGTAGTTAAGTTTTTCTCATTTTATATAGCTCATATTTCAGTTTTCTACTAAAATAGAATTGTCGTACTTTGCAAAAAAAAAAATTGCCAATTTTTTTTTCCTTTCATTTTTTAATGTGGAAAATAAACAAATAAAATTAGCAATAAAATAAAGTTTAAATATCTATATTATATAAAATATGAGTGTAAGGTTTAATTCTAATTTATCTTAAAGGTGAACGGTCTATAGTTAATTTGAGTGAAGAATTTCATGTGCCTGCATGAGAATCAAAATTTTACGAAGGTTACATTATTCAGTTTTCGAATTCTAATCCTAATAGGTGGAGCCGAGTAAGAGGCTTGTGAGTGTGTGTACAATATATGCATGATGATAATAAAGTAAAATAAATTAATAAAGTAAAACAAAAAATAATAAACAACAGACCAAATGATAAGATAATGGGAGAAAAATAAAATTCAACTTTTGTTTTCTTTCGTACACCAAAATTAAACGTGTTTTTAAATAACTAACATTTAATTTCTTATATTATCAAGTCAAATACTAAATGGCAGATTAAAAAACAAAAATAAGAGTGAATTGAAACCTTAGTTTTTGCCAATAGAGTACTAGCTCAACCGTCATCAATGCTCACATGTATTGGGTTCGAGTCTCCTCCACCTCCAATTGTTGTAATCTCAAAAAAAAAAAAAAAAAAACCTTAGTTTTCTATTAAAAAAGAAAACCCTAAGAACACAATAATAAAAGCATGTGCGAGAGAAGAATCAAATAAAAGTTTTAAGAAAACAAAATAAAATGGACATATGTTATAAGCAAAAATATTTCACTCCATACCTTTCTTTAGATGAGAGTAAAAAGTATTCAAGTTTGTTCTTGAAGACGATCACATATGAAATATATATATATATATATATATGTATATATATATGTATGTCCATATGAGGGTGATTTAATAAATAAATAAATAAAATATATCCATATTAGGGTGTGAAATGAAAAGGTTGTTAGCGATGAACGAGTTGATAATGTATTAGTTTCATTGTTTGGTGGGTTTAACACCACAATCATAAGTTTGTTCCTTAAAATTGATTCTAAAAAAAAAAAAAAAAAAATCCTATTTTTGATTTTTTATGGTTGTTATTTTCTTTATATAATATTTTAGGGTCATCATGTTTCTAACAACAATTTTTCTTTTCAACAACATCATTTGTAGTAGAATGTAAATAATACATTCTCTTGATTGTCAATTTAAACATCACATCTAGTTGCTTTAAAATTTTGTTGGCATATAATTATGAAATATACTTAGAAAAATATTTTTCATAGCGTTGATTAATAAATATTAGCACGTTCTTTTTCATGAGAGAGATAAGCTTTCTGTTATTTCTTAATTAATTGAATTTTTCTTGATTTTTTTAAAAGATAATTTTTATAAACGATGCATGTACAATAAATAAATAAATAAAATCATGATTTTTATGAATGTAATAGGCTAAAAAATACTAGAAAACTGATCAGATTAATCAATTATATAAATTAATTATAAATATGATTAATTTTAAAAAATTGGCAATTATATATATATATATATATATATATATATATATATATATATTATTACTATTTGAAAACTAGTGATTGATATTAAAAAATAATAATAATAATAATTAATCGCATCATCAACTCATTCGAATACAGTCACTTTAAACTTTATCTACATTTTTTATTATTTTGTGAAAAAACAAAGCGGTTTTTGTACAAAAAAAACAGGGAAATTATGTCTAAAATTTAAAAAGTATTTAATTAATTGTCTATTATATTCTTAAGTTTGATTTGATGTCTAATATCATATTTGCAGGAGAAATGAGTCATATTCATTCCCTTTATACCCTCTCATAATTTAGTTTATTTGAGTAATTTTTTTTTTTTTAAAAGCATCCAATCCATAATTTAAGGGATACACCATAATTTAAGGTAGGAAAATATGCCATTTTAACTAACTGAAAATCCAATTTTAACTTGTTATGTAACAACCCGCCAACTCTCCCTCCATTTAATAAGGTAACTTCTCCTTTTTTTTTTTTGTGCTAATTAATTCAATTTATTAATTAAGGAATCAGTCGTCAGGTAAATGGCCTAAAATTAAGAGAGAAGTTATTTGTTGCAGCTCTTTGGGGATCCTATTTGTCGATTCATCTGCATTCCTTCGGCTTAGATCGATTCAAACTCTCAGAGATCATTCAATTCATGCTTTTCATTATTTTCCTTCTTCCCAAATCCACCCAAATCCCATAACGTTCCTGTTTAGATCGTGCTTCTTCATCGATTGGTATCCCGGGACGGTGGATTTTCTCTTTCGGATCGAATTGGAGTTTTGTGCGAAGAGATCAAGCCTCGTTTCGTCTCGAAAACATCGGAATCCAAGGGAATCGAGGTAAGTTTGTTTAGATTGATCCATTATTGAGATAATTGTGTTTAAGAATCGAAATCGGGATGAAAATCGCGTTCGTTTGGTGAAAACAGGAGAAAAACAAGAGTTTTTTACGTTTTCTGCAGCTGAAAAACATAACCTGAGGCTCGAATCCGAAGCTGAATCCGAGCCTAGAGCCGAAGCGCCCTCAGCCAGCCGATTCACCCGAGCCTAGCTCCGAAGCACGCGCGCGCTGGGATTGAGCCGAACCAGCGTCCGAGCCTAGCTTCCGCGCCGAGCCTGCAGCCGAAGCACGCGAGCCACTCATCTTCCCGAGCCTGCGTCCAAGCCACGTGAGCCGTTGGATCGCCGAGCCTAGTGGGCCGATCCGAACCTGCCACCTGGACCGATCCGAGCCGCGTCCTGCCGAGCCTCACGGACGCGTCGTTGACCGTTGACCTGCGCGTGCTCCAACGCGCCGCCGCCGTTGACCGTTGACCAAAAATTCCAGAAGCTCCAATTTGGGTAATTTCGACGTCCTGAGTCCATTTTTGGTAGTCTTAGGTACTGGTTTTGACTCGTTGTTACGTTTAGGGCCTCGGAAACCGGTAACGGCTTAGAAAGAACTTATTCTTCACTAATTGTGGATTTCTCGGGGAACTCGGCCAAGGTAAGGGTACTTCCTTTACAATGTGATTGTTTTATTGTTAAGCATGATTTGTTGTATGCTCGTAGCCTTATTTTATGTGTTGAATTGTGTGCTTCAATTACTATACTTACATTAAAGGGGTTCGCCCACATTTACTTAGAGGGGGTTCGCCCAATTACTTAAAAGGGGTTCGCCCACATGTTTAAAGGGGTTCGCCCAAGTCACTTAGCGGGGGTTCGCCCACATTAACTAGCGGGGGTTCGCCCACATTAACTAGCGGGGGTTCGCCCAATTGTAGCAACAATAAAAGGGGTTCGCCCACCTATTAGAGGGGTCTAGTACCCAATGTTGTTCGTTTGACCTTAGGGGCCTCGTGCCCGGAAATTGCTTAACTATAAGACGAGAGCCTTACTGAGTCGGTGGACTCACCCTTTTTCTTTCTTTTCTTTTGTGGCTTGCCGCAGGTACCCACGTGATGTACCGGGGTGGCTGACTGATGCTGGAACGATCATGGGATAGGACTAGAGATAAATTTTAATTCCGCAAATAATACTGTGTAAACTAGGGGTTCTAGTTTCATTTGAGTTTTTACTGAACTTTTTATCATTTAAATAAAAAGGGGTGCCCCGTTTGTTGTATTTCAATTTAAATTCTGTTGCGAGTTTTCGAAAGCAATAAACTCAATTGATTTTGAGGTAGTTCAATCCAAAGTTTAAAATGTAGTTATGCTTTAGGGAGGCTGTTCAGTAAAGACCTAGGTTTAGACCTTGTTTTGGGTCGGGTCTTTACATGTTATTTTCTCCAATCTATGGAATTCATTATAAAAACAAAAACAAATCAATTTCACCCTAACCAAAATCATTCTCTCGAACAATATTTGACAAGGAATAATCAAGGTGATAAACCTAAGAGCAGGTTGTTTTTTAAAAAATCACAAAAACTAGTGTGAAGCCACTTTTGAAGAATTGTCTCCGGTGAAGAAGAAATAGTTGTGTATCCGTACGGATGTGGACGAGCAATAATATTCACACGGGTCAAAGATAACCGACATGGAGTTCAAGTCTATTGTTGTTGCATTCAATGGAGTTTGAAGTGCGGTGTGTATTCAAATTACAAGACGGTATGTATTGATGTTGTTCACGGATCTATGTTATTCAACTTATAACTTATATTTCAAAATCAATCGGGCACGATGAAACGTCAAAGATTTCTAACTTATCTCTTTACAAAAACGACACTACGACACTGTAAAAACAAGCATATTCCTTTCATTATGATTGTGGAGGAATACGCAACATAAAATATTATTGCATTCATTATAATGATGGGTACACAATAGTACTCAATAGTCGCAAAGATCATGAAGCCTTGGCGTGAAAAGGTGTGTACTAGCTCAATATTTCAATTTTTGTTTTTCCATTTATACGAACACGTACTACAATTTGGTTACTTACTGTTTTATTCAAACTCAAAATTAGCATGTTTACCCAATATTAAATTTTTTATTTATTTTTCAACAAAAAAACCTCCAAAGATTATTAAATTTCAACAATTTTAATTTTATAATTTTTTTTATTTCAAATTGTCAAATTTTTTTATAATTTGTTAGAAAGGTTGTTAAATAATTGTTATTAATTATAAATAAAAAATGGAAATAAGGATAGAGTTATAATGGTAAAATACATTTTCTATAATTACTAAATTAATTCAAAAATAGAAATTAAACATAAACTTTAAGTCTAGAAAAAAAATAGACAAATTTTTAATTTATTTTTGAAATATAGACATTCCCCAAATTTTCCCAAAAAAATAATTGCCTAAAGTCTGCTCCGAGTTTTTTTTTTGGGACTAATTTTAGTAACTAGAAAAGAAGAAAAGCGCGTTTATTAAAAAAAGAATGAAAACAAAACAGATTACAATTTTGTTTTCTTTGTTTTAGGGCTTTTTTTTTTTTTTTTTTGAAAATAAACACACTTTATTCACTCTCAATAGAAAGATACAACCTAGCCTCCTCTAAGAAAAAACCACTAACGGGGACAGCCCCCCAATAAAACCAAAGATCCCAAACCACAATTTGGAAGGTGACCAGCCAAAACAAATTAAACGACCACAAAGAGAACTTAATAAGGCAAAAAGCCAATTCGAAACCATGACCTTAGCTAAGCTTGGAAGCGGTGCTTTCCAAGAAGGCCGAAAAAACCTCGTCCCCACAACAATGGAAGACTTTTGAAGGCCTTTGGGGGGTAATCCTTGGAGCATAAAGACTACTGAGGTACGTGACCCCACCAAAGAAAAGAAGGGAAGGATCGATCCCGAAAGAGATCTAACCTTGCCCCGGATCGAATTTACCAAACACCAAATCAAGAACCCTTTGTCTACCAAAACAATAAGGTAACAGAACCACAGAAACCACCTAAATCTATAAAAAAAGAAAAGAAAAGAAAGCGGACCAAATAAACTACTGGAAAGAGAAAAAAGAAAAAACCCAAAACCGGTTCAACCGAACCGGTCGGGTTATTCAACCGGGTCAGTTCGAAAGAACCAAACCGGTTTTTAGCCCTAGAAACCCTAAAAAGAAAATCTAACCTAAACCTTACCTCGAGCCCCGAGCTCTCCATATGGCCGTCACCGTCGTCGACCACAAAACCTACCATCTTCTTCTCCATCGTCACCGTCAACATTTGTCTTCTCCGACGAGCTTTTTCTTCTCCATCTTCTTTGTCAAATGACCTCCATCTCCGACCGATTTTGTCTTCTCCGGCGAGCTTTGTCTTCTCCGGCCGAACTTGCATTCTTACCCTTCGCTTTATCATTTTTTGCTTTTGGAACCTCCAAAAACCACCATCATTTCCACGGTCAAACGACGTTCTCCCCCACCCCAATCCCTTCTTCTTTTTTTTTTTTTTTTCTCCTTTTCAGCAACTTTTCTTATCTTATCTTCACCCCTTCCGACGGCTTCCGCACTCCTCCTCCTCACCAAATCAGAGACGAACATTTGAAACCCAACTTGGATTTCCAGCAACCCATTGAAACCTTCAAACCAGACCCCTCCCTTCTCCCCACACACACCAACACAACCACCACACCTCTTGCTCGCTATCGAGCCCAAAAAACGCCTTCTCTTAGAGAGAAAGACCTAGAAACGCACAAAAATGTGCCCACAAACACTCGCGGGACGATCTCCGGGGAGATCTTCTCGGAGTCCATTGAGAGAGCGTCTCTCTCTAGAAGTTAGAGAGAGAGACAACCTCATCGCTTTGTTTTAGGGCTTTGTTACAAGTAACTTTCAATATACATTTTGGTAAGGCTAAAATTTGGAGCTGGTATATTATTGGCCAGCCCACGTGTCTTAATCTAATTGGCCAGCCACTTGCCGTTGGTCCAATCTAGAAAGAATATTTATTATGATTCAACACATCTTGCTATTTATTTTTGTAGATCCATATTATTCCAAGCTTTGCCTCCTCAAATATACTTGTTTGCACTTAAGATGGGCCACTACATTACATGTTAATATATATATATGTTTGTTATCTACGAGGATAAAATTGGATTATGAACTCTAACTTCCATGCTTTATTAGGGTAATAATTGATTGTCACACTCCTTTAATTTCAAATGTACATGTCCATTGATTAATATAATTAAGTTGAGCAATTTTCCATTTAGAGGAAATACAAATAAATAGTAAAACTCTCTTTAGAAGAAATTTTATCTACTACAAGAAAGTTTAAAACAAATTAATAGTTCAAATTATTTATATAATAATCACCGAGGATCGTATTCAATAACGTGTTAAGTTTATTGATATATTTTTAATTCTCAATTTTGATACATTCATTAAAAGTAATGAATGTGGTAAGCAGCTGAGAAATTGAATAAAAAAGATAGATTCAAATTAAGACACTAAAAAACTAAAATAAAACATTATTGCAAGATGATATTGAATATAAATGTCTAATTTTGAAATTTATAAACCAAATAGAAACAAAGTATAAAATATTATAAAAAAAAAAAATAGAGATTACAAATTACTTTCTCAAAAAATAAAGCATAAGATTTAAAAGAGATCAAAGCAAAAATTTGTTGCATTGTTTATACTTTATGATTTGACGGTGGTTCTCTTTGTAAAAAAAGAATATACATCGATTTTTTTTTTTTTTTTTTTTTTTTGACAAAAGATATTAAAGATGTTTGGAATGCTACCAAGAGTTTATATGAATTACTTTATGTTTGTTAAATGATCAAACGTATCTCGAAGTATCATCGTTTATCAAATATCTTTAAACTACGCCTAATATATATATATATATATATATATATATATATATATATATAAAATAATAATAATATAAATATATTTTGAAAATGTTGGGCTTGCAATTTGATTATGGCCCATGCTTGTCACATTGTGGGCCCAACAAAGCATTAGATTATGGCCCATTTAGTATTCTTTCTCAAACCCAATCCCTAAAAAAACCAATTTCTCTGAAACCCTAATTCTAACCCTCCTCACGCGCTGTCTTCTCATTTTCATCAGAAAACAACGCCGTTCGCGCATCGCTCCTCTGGTTCTCACAAACCCTAAAAATGGTGATCTCTCTCGTTCTCTTAGTTTCTCGTTTAATTATGTTTTTTCGCTTTTCTTTTCTATGATGCGTTTTGCAACTCTTGATTCATGTTCGTGTTCGTAACTGAGCTTCATTGTTTTATTTGCTCTCTGTATGCTCGAGTTCTATAATGTTTTGGCTGATTGTAATGATTCTTTAGAATGCTGTTAGAATGCTCATTGTTCTCAACTTTTTGTATTGAAATTATGAGTAATCGAACGAATAATCGGGTGCTGGTAAGGATTTGAATGAGATTACGTTATTTTTAGAAGTGTTGATTAATTGGAACTGGTTAAGTACACTCGAATACGACTCCACCATTGCAAATATAAATGTTATGGTCGGGTTATTATATTCCTTGTGACATTAATTTGTATTATGCAAATTAATATAGAATATCACCTAATGGGTCGCGCAATGGTTTCATTGTTTGGTTGTAAACCATTTCAACATTAGAGTAGCTCCGATTCCGAGAATTGATATTTGTCCTCTTTCCCTCGAGGCTGATATGTATTAAAAAAATATTAATATAGAATATCGTAATTTTGGTTGAGACTACGCTATTTTTAGGAATTTGTTCTCCAAATGATTGGGTACAAGCTTGCTCGACAGTCACATACATCAAAATAAATAAATAAGCAATGTGTGAGGATAGAATACCCTGCAACGTTTAACTTTCTGTTTTTGATTGATTTCTAATACTTAGGATACTCGAACTTGGTTCTGTGTCATGAGTTTTCTTTATTATGTGGTTTGTTCATATTACCAAGTTGTTTAATATTTACATTATTTTGAGCATTCCTACAAGTAAGAAGGGTTGTACGATGAATTGTTTCCAATTCATGTTTTGCTTTGGTTGTTGAACTTGCTTTTATGATCACCATTTCAGTAAGATCTTGAAAACAGTATGGCTTAGATTCTCTTTTGTTTCTCTTGTTAATCAGCCGAAGCAGATCCACGAGATTAAAGACTTTCTTCTCACGGCAAGAAGAAAGGATGCCCGGTCTGTGAAAATCAAGAGGAGCAAAGATGTAGTCAAGTTTAAGGTTCGCTGCTCCAAGTACCTCTACACGCTCTGCGTGTTTGACTCCGAGAAGGCCGATAAGTTGAAGCAGTCTCTTCCACCAGGTATTCTTTTTAGTGAACACACTTGTAACAATACTCTACTTTCCATCTGATTGATTTTGAGATTGTGCCGTTAAATTGGGTGTGTTTTTGTTAATTTTTTCAACTTGAATTTTAATTTCTGGGTATTCTTGTTTTTTTTTTTATGACGGTATTCTTGTTTATTATATACTCATAACCATTCATTCACATTTTGGTTTAATTTGTTGTAGGTTTGACCGTGCAAGATCTTTGAGCTATTTTATGAGATTGAGATACAAAAAATCAGGAGTTGAAGGAACCTTTTGTTATTTCTTTTGATGTTGGATTTCTTGGTAGTTTATTTATGTAGGGACTTTCATTTTTTTCACAATGCTTGAGACTAGAGTTTGTTGTTTCATGAATTTTATGAACGGTATGAGACTTGTTCAACGTTGATTATCATTGACCCTTTTTAGGTGTTTTTTTGGAATTGGTTTACCAAATAGAAATCTTAAGAATTATATTCCCGAGTAGACCACTCCATGAATAGAACCTATAATCTTTGGTTGAAATTTATATTTTGCTTACTGTTTTTGTATTAAATTTAGTATGTTTCTTTTTCACTAAATACAATGATAAAGACCCCAAAAGAATTAATTCCCCAAGTGTATAGATTTTGACAAATGTAGTTGAGGGATAATTTTTGGTGCCTCTCATTTAGAAACTTTAAAATTCAATTACTTAAAGAGAGTTAGTTTTGAAGTGCATAAAAAGAATTATCTTGGCATCCAAATATTTTTAGAATAGTGTATTTTAGATATTAATATATTTTAATAAGTTTTTTTTAGAAGATATATATTATAAGAAATTAAGCAAATTATAATTTAAAAAAAACAAAAAATATAACTCAAAAAAAGAAAGAAACATATATATATATATATATGTTTATATAATTCGAAAAAAAAAAACTTACTCAAATAACATAAAATCTAAATAGATTTTTAAGTTCGAATCATAACTATAAAATTAAAATAAATTATTACCAAAGATGATAACTAATATGACATTAATCTATTCGATGAATAAAATTATTAATCTATTCTAGGAATAAAATTAACTTAATCCGATGTGCAAAAGGTATAAATGTCTTAAATTTCAACTAAGTCAAAATTTCACATTACTTAAAAAATTTCGCAACAACTTAATTTCAAAAAAAAAAAAAAAAAAAAAAAAAAAAACCACAACCCAACCCAAGCAGAAAGCTTACTTGACACCTAAACAAGGAAAGCCAACCAAACCAAGGTCAGGCTTAAACGGGATTGGTTAAT